>JAGFMF010012281.1:16050266-16185482 GCA_019455555.1 Galemys pyrenaicus
CCACCCTGGCCGGCAGCAGGGATCGAACTCGTGCTGCAGTGGCTGTGATTTGCTTCGTAGTGCGTTGCTTAACCCACTGCGCCACCAGGGGAGGCCCTGTAACTATTTCTAATACTTAAAAGCCATAAGCTGATTTAAAAGACCTTTGCTTTTTTGATAGCCTAACAACTTATTAGGATAAAAGTCAAAAGGGGAAAAACACCTATTATTGTGGTATTTGAGAACTTTTTAAAGTGCTGATAAATTTTGTAATATATCTGAAAGCATCACTGAAGGACACTATATGTCAACTCAATGTCTATTTCTTTTGGTTAGGAATACTTCACGAACATTGAATTAGAGAATTTTTGATGTCTCCAATCATTTCTCATGGGTTGAGAAATTAAAATACTACTGATCTCTTAAGATATTTCAAAAGAACTCCCTGCTATCCTAGCCACATCAAACTTTGCTATGTGCTAACAGTTGAGGAAGAGCCAGTGATCATGATTACTCCTTGTAAACCTCAGCCAAGGTCTGAACTTTAATTCCTTTAATTGTAGGAAGACTATAAGGTCAAATGAGAACTGCTTTTCTTCACTGTCCATTTCTTCTCATTCTCTCTATTCCTCCTCTGGACACACACACACACACACACACACACACACACACGCTCATCTCCAGCTCTCATTCCCTCTCTGAATCCCTGTTGAAAGGGCACAGATTGCCCCCACCCTCAAGTTAAGAATCCTACATACACTTTTCCTTAACTTCTCCAACAAAGATTTTATTTTATGAATATGGAGATTATATCAGACCAAGGAGGCCAATTGAGGGTTGCAGGTGGAAGATTTGATTTTGTTGGCTGTAGAGGGAAAGCCCAATTTCCTCTGATGAACTGGCAGATCTTGCTTTCTAAGCCAAAACTTCAGTGTAACTTTTTTTGAAAAAGCAGACTGGGGTAACTCCCTGCCACAAAAGCTGGGCACATTGCCAGGATACTCTGGGCGCATCAGCCTCAGGGTAAGCCAAGATTCCCAGAACACACCAGTCAGCATTTTTCATCCAAAGATGGGGGTGTCCGGCTAAAATCTAAGATAGAAGAAACAAGATTAGCCATCTCTGAAGCAGGGAAGTTAATTGGTTTTTCCTCCCAGAATTTTTTCATCTTTTATATAGCATTATAGACTCTAGATAAATGTAATCATCCATAAAAATCAGAAAAGTACATAGGCTTAGAGTGACATTTTCTCTTTTTCCCCTTTGCTTTATATATATACAATTCAATAAATAACAATGTGCGATTGTAATTCTACTTGGTCATACCAAGTTTGTTGCCATTCAGAAGTAGTCTTTCTGGTCTTACATTTTATTCAAAAGTGCTAGGCCTAATTTATTATCATTTCCTTGTTCACAGTGCAGTAATTACACACAATTTATAGTGAGTTTATCAAAGTAAAACACAGCTACCATCCAGAAATAGGACTTTTTTTAATGTCCATCTAGTCACCCACATGTCCTACTAAGTAGCAGAGGAAGCAATAATTAGATCAAGTAAAATTTAGGTTCAGTCAGAGCGGCTCCTAGTTAATAACAATGTCAGAATTAAACAGATTGGCAGGTTAACTAGTAAGCAGTTGAAATACAATTTCTCATGACATCTGAAAGCTGTGTTTCTTCACCACAGCACTGAGGCAAATTAGTTGTTCCCTTCTTAAAATTGATCCGTAGTCCTGGATGTTAAGAGATGCCTTCATGCAACCCATTCATCACACATTTATTTCAGAACACAGAAGCCTTCATTGTTCCATAAAGTATAAATTAAGTATAGGCTTCTCTAACAATATTTTCCACTTTTTAACCCTGTTGCCATGCAGGTATAGCTCAGATGGGCTTATCTGTTGAGTTATATAACTGTATTAAATTAGCATTACATATGTCAGTGCTGTGATTAAAATCCTCGAACGAGTGGTTTCACAGACTGACAGGTGGGGTAATTTTAGTATATCCTTTCTTTGTTGTTCCTACATGTAGTCTTGGGTAGGGTTGGGATCCCATTTCACTCAAACATGGGAATCCTCTGAGCTCAGAGAAACAGCAAAAGCAGCAACAGGAAGGCTCCTAAAAGATGACATGTTTTGTTTAGTTATCTAAACAGAAAGAACTTGATGACTGGGATGAGAAGCAGTGAGAAGCCATGCAGGACACAAGAGAACCCTGAAAAATGCTGAAACCCTGAGGAGAGGCTTGGGTCAAGAAATAACATATGCTTATAGGTCAACACATTGTTAAGCATTAATACCTACATGCAGGATACTTCATTAGGCATCAGATCAAGGCAAGGTAGTTTTGTAGGATCTTGAAAAACAAAGGAAATCTCCATTAGTTTTGGAACAAGAAACTATGGAATATGATTGGACTAGGCTTTGAGGAAGGATAAAAGTAAGGATATCCTTATAGGATATCATAGGATAAAAATAATTGCTAACATTTATTGAACTCTTTCTGCATAGAATATTCATAGAAATGTTTTTGTAGGACCAGAGAGGAAAGCCATAAAATTCTCATGAATTCTCATGAATTTAGCCCTACCCCACAATGAGAAAATATTCCTCGTGTACTGCAAAACTTATTTGCAAAAACATACCTAGTGCGTTTTCTGACTTTGTAAACACTTCTGAATTTGAAGGTAGAAAGTGACCCAAGTTGGTCCCTCATGCCACAAGAATTGATCCTATAAAGTCATTGATAGGTCCATAGAAACGAAAATCAGGAGACAGAAACTAAGCCAACAACATTCACGGTGTGAACTGCAAAGGAAAGAGAAACAATGAACTGGCCTCTGAGTAACTTTGTCAAACCTCACACCATGGAGATTGTTTTCTCTGAAGTTATAAGTTCCATATGTAGCCCTGGTCTGGGAGCTATAATGAACTTGAGATGTCCACAGAAGCAGATGATATGATCCTGTACCACGAAATTAGTAGGAGTATCTGAAGGTGGCTTCCTACTTGGGATGAGACTCTATGCACCCAAATATCCTTCCTTTTACCCACAATTGCCCACTCACAATGCCCACCATCTGTTATTTCTTTGAATGTTAGCCTAGAAATCCCCTATAAGATAGTGATCCATTATATGAGTTGACATAATAATGTACAACCAGATGATCTGCTAACCAGCTCTGGAAACCTGGCTTGGAAAGCATAAAAGATAAGAGATTTATTTAGGGAGAGTTGAGGGATTGAGGACAACTCCCCCAACATGGCCCATAGATCTGGAGGGTGGTGGTTTGGTTACTACTCCGTTGTCCTTGGATGCCAGGGGAAGATAACATGAGAGCACTGGAGACTGACGGAGTTGGGAAGGCAGACTTTAGACACTGTGAGGAAAGCTTCACCTGATTCTTCACAGGAGAGGCTATAAATACCTCTGTCAGCATCCTGCCGTATTTCAGTCTTGCATAGGCAAGGTCTCCCGTGGGCATGTGTGTGCATGCTCATACATGAAAATATACAGAAGACAGATATAAAAGCAGATAAGCGTACTGATTCCTGATAGCCATCAACCCAGGCTTCTCCAGCCCCATGGTCATTATTCCCACCGCCAGCAGCTTCACTCAGGCTTTCTGTATATATGTTATCTGTAGCTGTTCATTTTCCTTGGCCCATTTAATTGAAAGGTGGCATGGTTACTGTTTTTCTTTTAGGAAAGTGGAGTTTATTGCCCTGCTGTCTCTGGAAATTAGCCACAGCTTGCAAATTTGGAACACCCAAAGCAAGCGTGATAAATTATCCCCAGTGTAATATCCCCAGTGTTTCTGCCAAAAGAAAGTCTTGGCAGCCTAAGAGAGTTGACACAGCTCTCTTCTCTGTCCTACCAGCTGTAAAGTGCACTTTTCCCCATCCCACCCTCCCACCAAACCACAGAGTAAAATGAGCACTTTTGAAAAACATTTAAAATAGGGGAAAATATTGCCCTTGGGATTGTTTCCCAGATGTTGGGCTGGTGTTAAGCAAAACTGTGAAGAAACGAAGGGACCCCCACCCCAATTTTCCTGTGTCTTTCTGCTAACCTGCTGCTAATGCCCCTACCCACTTACTCACATATCAGTAAATGATTGCCTCACATCATACCCACCACTTCAGGCAAGAGCCATCTGTCATTCATTTGTATTCACCAGCTACAGTTGTGTATTAAGTGAAATATTTAACTGTTGGTGGGCTTTGCCCCATTTTGAAAGACCACAGCATTAACTAGCTGTATGTGACTCTGAAAATCACATACTCCATCTACTGGCCAAACACATTCTGTCCAGGAAAGGCTATTTCCCTGGACCGCTGTGAACTACATGTGTGTTTTAGGGGAGGCTGTGAGTAGTGCAGGGAGTGGGGAAAAGGGTGGAAGCAGTTTTAAGTCTACATCTTTAAACTTTAATGGCAGGTTTTCACTCTTGACTCATTTTGTGATCTTACCAGCAGATTAGATGCTGATATCACCAGGAACTGAACTTTAAAGTTGAAATTTTGAGATGAAAATGTGTCGTTATTTCTGAAGTCAAAAAGATAGCTTATAGAGAAATGTGAGTTTGGTCATCTACTATAAAGATTTAAAGCCTGCATGACACAGTTCATTGCTTAGAGTCTGGCCAATATTGATCTGCAGCTAGTGATGATGTCACTTCCTCAAATCCGGCACCAGTGCTCTATGGAGTTGACCGTTGGCAGCCACTGATCTTGACTTAGCCTTCCCTCTCTGGCCCACCCCAGCTCCACCTCTGCATACATACTGTGTTACCTAAAATTGTGGATCCATATATAGGACTGTCCAATCAGGTTCTCTATGCAGTTGCAAGAAGAAGGTAATGATGTTGCCCAAAAAAGGAGCTCTGAGCTCAAACCCCTCTGTCCAAGAATCTGAATTGCAATGATTCCTGGAGGAATGAAAGGAACCAGAAGGTCTTCACTCTGTGGTGCTTCATTCTTCCTTTTCTGATACTCCTAATGCCTTCAAGACATTGTGTCTCTTCTGACTCGCACACAGTGATATGTACTAGAGGGTCACCAGTAAAAGGAATTCTTTTTCTTTTTAAAAGATTTATTTATGCATACAAGAGCTGGGGTACAAGCCAGAGTTGTGGGAGGTGAAAGGACTCACCAGAGACAGAGTGGGGAGCACAGCAGACAAATCGACTGAAACATGCTACTGAGGGGAGCAGCGGGCAAGGCGAGAGAAGTCTGCTGCGCCATGTGGGTCCCCTCCCTAGCCAGGGATCGAACTCGAGCTGCTGTGCCGCAGATGCTTCATAGTGCAGTGCTCAACCCGCTGTGCCACCAGGAAGGCCTTAAAAGGAATTCTTTGTATTTCCCCTCAGGTTGCCTAGGATTTATGTTCCCTCCTCTACCCATTTTCTTTTTCTCTTCTTCTTCTTCTTCTTCATTGCTTATTTAAATTATATCAAATCCTTATAGATTTTGAAAACTAAGACAAATGCAATGTGTTGAAGAATATATTACTAATCAGTTCACATTCCTTATTTCTGCTTTATATTTTGTTCATTGAGTGTTGGTTATGCATGGACTTGTGATATTACATAGGCAGTAACGTGATAACTGTTCTGTATCTTCTTCATATATCACTTTGTATGTCTAATGTTTTCACTTGAGTCTCACTCCACCCTTTATTCCTTCAAGAAAATCATTTCTCCTCCTTTCTAAGATTAGCATGCCTTTCCTTGCCCCCTCAACTCCCATGAAATGAAAGCAGCTCACTAGTCCCTGCGAACCTGGTTAGTTTACCCCTCACTTCACTGAATTCATCCTATAAAGGTTAACTGATTTTTTTGTACTTCTAGATCTGCAGGAGCTCTGTATATTGACACCTCTGGCACCGAGCATTTGAAGTCCCTTACAGAGCTACAGAGCTATTCCTTCCACTTCCATATCATTTGCAACAGTCTGTTGCTCACCTTCTCCCACTGGATTCTTCTATGGCTTGTCTTTTTCTTCCCGCGACCTAAATATGAAATCTTTCAAGATGCTGTGTCACCACCTCTCGTGCCTCAAAGCGCTATTTCCTTGTGAAACCTACACCTAGGGCTCTCGCGTAGACTGATGATTTTCCAATCTGTATCTCTTGCTCCAATCTTTACTGTAAACTTCAGGCCCACATTCTTAGTTTTCTATTGGAAAAGTCCAACTATAGGTCCCATCGGTTCTTCAGAATGACAAAGTGTCAAGAACAGAATTAAAGTCTCAACATCATTAAAAAAAAACTCTATAGGGCAGCTTATTACTGTTATTTAAATGTGCAAGTCTACATGAGTTTCAGATCTAATGAGTATCTACAGTAAAAAATTTGAAGGACCAAGGCTGCCATGACTGTTATAAAATTCTTAAAGAGGCATCTCTGAGCCCCATGCCCCAGTGTAGGTCCACACAATGGCAACCACCCTTTTTAGATTGGGTTCAGCGTGTGATTATTTTGAAACTGGAAAGACAAAGAAAATGCCTACTTGAGAATGACCTTATTTTCCCAAAGGCAAAAGACCACTTGAAAATAAGGTTCTTGATAAACTCTAACAAGCCAGATGTGAGCTAGTCTTCACCTCTGTTTATAATTGCATGGAGCCTCACAGTACTAATGGAACCTTATAAACTTACCGATTCTAAGAAATGGTACATGACAGAGGGCAGAATTATGAGTAGATTAAGGTCAGGTAAGCGAGAAGGAGGACTATAAAGATCAACAAGCTTTCCAAGAAGTAAACTAAGCGGGGAGGAGAGTAGAGAGAGCAAGCTGACTAGAAGCAATTCAAAAGAGTAAGGAGCGCTCATGGTCACAGAGCAGTTTCCATTGTGGGTCCAGAGATAACAATAGCTGTTGGGATTACTCAGCAGTCATCAAATAATGCTAAAAAATTGCTGGTTAAGCAGGAAAGTCATCTGCATTTCAGATTTACCCCTCCTCCAACTTTTATTTTACATCAAGGGACTTTTTTCCTCTTGAAAATTGCAGAAGCAAGTGTACACACCACACTAGTGACACACCACACACACTAGTGACATTCTTAATCCGCTCCTCAATTTCTTGGAATCTGGTGGGATTCTGATGAGTCCTGTTTAAAAGTCATGCTGATCTATTCAAAAGACACACTTTGGCAGCTTATCCCTGGAACCTTTTTAAAAATGAGGCCAGAATGTGAACAGACATAATCCTAAGTGAGACTATGAAGAGCTAAGAGTTAAGTGAGTTGGTCTCTTCTAGAGTTCATGTTTCAGAAATTCAGCTGCAATCTTGGATCCCTTATCCAATGACACTGAATCCTAAAATCTTAAGTTATCATATCCTTATGGTGCATATTTAGATAGGCATTCTAATTGTTTTCCTTACTCAGTCACAAGTTGATCAGTAATTGATAACTAAAACTCATCTTAATGGAGAAGTTTATAAGACACACTCTGGATCTCAGTTTACCAAAGGAGTAGGTAATATTTGATCAAATTTAGCAAATACATGTTCTCTCATCTGCCAATTCAAATCCATCAATAAGGATTGCCTGGAGCTCTGGGTACAGAAAGATTTCAGGACCTGTGGGAACAAAGGCAATTTTGATTAGTAAGCATTCAATGGTGCATTCAGTCTGTCTGCATCTGACCAGTCCATCCGCTCTCCCACTCTCCTAGCTAATTTGATCAAGCTTAGCTCTGCTCAGAATTCCAGTACTTCCTTTCTTCTGTCCTCATTCTCTGCAGATGATCTTGCCTCCTATCACCCTGAGACAGCCACCGCCATACATACTCAGGCACCCCTATCTGGAACTACACAGTCTGCCTTTTTGAATGTTACTATTCTGCTCTAGGCACTATTGCCTTTTTTGTGGAACTACGGCAACCACTTGGCTAATGTCCTTATCCATCTGATCTATTCTCAACAGTGTAGCCACAGTAACCTTTCAAAGTTTGATTGAGATTGTGTCCCTTCTCTGCACAAAACTTTGCTTCCAATTTTCACTAAGGACTGAAGTCCTTTCGAGAGTCTGTGTGACCACATGAGCAGGCTTCATCAACCACTCTTCTCCTCCCCTGCTCTTACATCTCACCCTTCCTCCAGGATCACTTTTTCTCCAACCACAGTAACCCCTTGCCTTAGGACATATATGCTCTGATTTAACCTGCTCCACCTTTTCCCCAAACCTCCCTCCAAATCTGGATAGCCAGTTTCCTCATTAAAGTTTTTCTTAAAAGATACATTCTCAATAAGACCTACTTTGACCACCCTATTTAAAATTACCACCCCAAATCCAATTCCCCTTATTTTCCTAATTCTCTTTACTTTTTCCATAGCACTTCTAACATACAATATCCTTTGCTGTATACATACGTAGTATATATCTCTCCCACCTCAAGGAGAAGGCAAGGATATTTTTCCCCTTTTGTTTCATTGGCCTATTTTTAGTTCCAAGAATAGTCTCTGGGACATAATTGGTGTTTGTAAATGATTACTAACTGAGTGATGCCTGGCATGTGTGTGGGAAGGAAGAATGGAAGCAGTCATCTCTGGACTAAACAATCTCAAAGGCTTTCCGAATTTGACATTCTCTGATTCTTTTCCTCTCAAAGTAAGCATTCATTTATTGCTCAGAGTTCTAAATTCTTTAAAGAAGTTTTAAACTTAAATGGATATATGACAGGAGAAAAAGACTTGCATTGCTTTCTCATTGCAACTCTTGTTTGCCTTCCATTGGGTAAGAGGGGGTGACTGCTAAGGCCCCTGAGAATACCACTGGCACTCAAATTTGTCCACTCTCCTGTTTGGAAGACCTTCTCTGCAGACTTGAAGGTATTGTGCCAAAGAGCAAACTTGCTCCTATGTATAGTTTTACTTTCAAGTATAGTAACCAAAAGGGAAAAAGGGGTTCCTGAGCATTCCCACACAAGCTGCTGCTCTCTCTGACACAAAATTCCAAAGATCTCTCCTTACTCCATCCCTCCCTTTCCTGCTTGGTACTAGAAAGACTAACATTGCATACCCACGGGGAGTGTTCATCTAACTTTAAGTTCACTCCCCGTGGGTATGCAAGTGCTTAGTAATTAGTAAGAGTGATTTAAGCAGTTTCCAGAGAAGTATGTAAAAGAACTTTACTTCTATTCTTGCAAAATGGATTTAAGAGTGAAAGAGGTAGATCTTTGGGCCTTGATTTGGGCAAGAGGTATAAAATTAGAAAGCAAGAAAAACAGAAGACAGACTGTACTCACTGTCCCAAAGCATCACTTCAGTTTTTCCTTCAATCTAGACAATACTACCATCCTTTCTGTTCCCGCCCTTCTCTCTTCCTTCATGTTCTGAATTATATTGACCGTGGATACAGAGGGGAGGGTATGCATGTTTGTAACAGTTCTCTTGGAGAGCTTGGATTACCAGGAGAGAGGAATTCCTCCTGTGAGATGACTATGAAGGAGGTCTGCTAGAGAAACCTAAGGTTACTTGCTCTGGCCAATTTTAAACTGCTGCAACATACTTCAGAAAGATCCCAACCGTTCATTTCAGGTTCATGTGCTCCTTACTTGGCAGGTAGTTACAGACTTCACACTGGCATTCCAGACAGCAAGTGAGGATGCAATAACCTCAGTTCTATCTGTTCCTCATGCCCCTGGGCCTTTTGTTACTCCCATTATCAGTACAAGGTAGATCTTTAGTTAGTTATTCTATCTCAGTTTGGTAAAATCTCTGAAAGCAAAACAAAATAGTTTTATTTTTCCCTCAAGTATTTTTCACAAACGAATGCTTGATGATTCTTAACATTAAGTTTCTTATTGAGACAAAAAAAAATAAATGCATTTAATGAAAAAATACTTGAGGGAAAAATAAAACTATTTTGTTTTGCTTCAAGCACAATTCATTCTTTGGTCCTGTTTCCAAGGAGGAAAATGTTATCTCGTTCAACATGGGCCAGTTGTATACAGCACAACTGAAGCAGAAAGTTGACAGTTTCAGGGAAGACTCATTCAAACCCAAACATCACATCATGCCGTAACACGCTTGACACATTCTATAATCACTTTGAAATGAATCAGCAGTCTTAAATGTTGAGCCTTATTTTGACCATAGCACTTTTCAGATCTAAAAATTTATGTATTTTTCAATAAAGGAAAATTTTTCTTAAAATTATGAATGGCAATGGTTCAGATATGAAAAATGAAGTACAAAACTCTTGAAAAAATTATATGCGAACAGTGGGAAAAAATGGCAAATTCCACAACTTATTCTTGTGCTGTCCACTAAGTCAGTCCCTCAGTGATATGTGGCTATTAAATAATTGAAATGTGGCTCATCTATATCAAGAGGTGTCATCACTATAAAATACACACCAGTCTCAAAGATTTAATATAAGAAGCATATGTAAAGTATCTCACGAACATTTTATGTTGATTATATGTTACAATAATTTTTGGACATTTAGGATATATAAAATATTAAAGTTAACTTTTCCACTTTTAAAAAAAAAAAATGACAGGTGAATGACATTGTATTTCTACGCTCTTACCTGTCTGACCTGTTGGAAAGGAAGCAAGATTCTCTAGTTAGCTCTGAAACATGACTAGCCCTGCCAAAGGGATGGAGTCATAATCCGTGGTGTCTCACTGGTTGAGCTTTGTAAATTTAATTAGCTAATGGAGTGCTGGCTGAATAAAAGGTCCATATGGTTGTTATCCTTTCTGTTAAGAGCAGAAATGTGTACTTGCGTCTGCTGAAGACTGAGGTGTGTCGTTGTTATCATGGTTACTGTTAATTGGGATGGGAAAATAATCTGATAACCGGTAGTTGGTTTTCTTTAAAGATGGGGGGAAGGGAAATGACATATTTAAAATGCATTATAGCTTACAGAAATGTTCAGATGTTAGAATTTAGAATTTTCTATAAGTGTTGCACCCAGAATAATTCCACAAATTGTATAAATTAAGTAGCAGTCTAAACCAATCTTAGAAACCAACTATTATACAAAAGTGAACAATGCTGTAAGAAAATAAGAAATAAAATAAAAGAGAACAAATGCTCCCAAATTTAAGATGCTTTCTGAACAGACATTCAAGCATAGTGCCTGAATAGTGACAGCAACAAATGGCTTTCAAAGCATGTAAGTGTCTTTCAAATGTCATCTAAAGAACACACCGATCTTTCTACATTTTTCCCTCCTTTTGTTAAGCTTGGTTTGTAAAATTGCTTTTAACCTTCCCCATGTTATAATGTAGGGATTTAAATTAGAGGACCTCTCTCCATTAGCAGCACTGACTTTGTTAATCTCTTTTTCCATTTATTATTCTATTGTTTTTCTTCATATGTTGTAATTATATATTTTTGACTAAGACTCCTGAGCTATTCTTTCTGTCCTTTTGAGCAGCTAATGGAAGCCTTAGAGGTAGGCATGCTACAGAACAGCATTTTTCAGCCTGGTGATTTGGGAATAGTTCATGGATGTGGAACATTTTCAGTTTGGATTTTGTTGGCAACCAAGCCCCGTAAATGGAAAGAGCCTGTAGTAGTTCAATGTTAAGGGGAACAGAATGCCCGATTTCTAAATATATTATGGTGATGTTCTTTAGCCTAAACTACCCCAATCTTCTATGCCCTTTAATTTGTTTTTCTCTGGATATACTTTGAGCCTCTTTCCATTTGCTAATGAAAGCTGTGTCTCCAGGTTTATTACCTCTGGGATCAGGAAGGCAGAGTTTCTAATAAGTGACATTTGGAAGGAATTGCAAGTAAACATGCTTAAGGGGCGTGAGCAAAGCAGCACTAACATCAGTCAATTAGTGAGAATAAGAGAAGGCTGCCTGAAGTTATCCCTTTGTTTTGCTGAATGCAAAGAGCTGGCATACAAGCAACAATTCCATGTTTTTATCTGAGTCAGTTCCAAGCATAGCATGACTTTGGAGTCACTGAGTTCTTTAACCTAGTATGTCAGCTCTCGTGGCTCATCACGGGAGTCCTTTTTAAAGCATGCCCAACATTGCTTAAGTAGATTCCATTCTAGTTGGCATTCACTTCCTCTAGCAAAGCCAGCAAGATAGTCTATTGAATCTAGAGAAAATTTCTTAGTCACAAAAACATGCTTTCAAATGAAAGAGCAGTTGAGCATTTTTATATTTTAGAATGTATGACCGTGTATATTTGTGTGTGTACCCAAAACTTGTTTCCACTGTTCTGTCCTAAGAGGATAGGATTTTCAGAGATTAAATCAGTACCATGCAGAGAGCAAGGTGGGGTTATAAACCCAACGTTAACTCAGTGTATTCATGACCTACCTTCAACGTAGATCAGTAGTTCTCCATGGGGACTCTAGATCAAACTTTATTCCCAATTCTCCCCAAAATAAAATAACTGCTTTAAAAATCTCTGGTTTGGAGGAATAATCTTAAATTTGTCACAAAAATGTAATAAATTCAGTTTTGTTTTGTTTATGGAGCCAAAGGATATTGAATGAGTGGGGGAAACATTGATTATACCCCTACCTTTAATACCTGGAGCTGAAAGCAGAAAACCATAAAACTTTTATGCTAAAACCCATGGGAAACAATGATGGCATTTATTTTATGTGTCCTAATAATTCTGAGGGAGAAGTAAATTAGTTATGAATGATTTTCTACTTTTTTTTTTTTTTAGGTAATGGGGTCTCCAAGAATGGAATATTTCTGAATATTTTGGTTTTATAATTTATATCCTACCTTTATTTTGAGTTTTGCTCTTTTTTCTTTTTTTGCTTAAAAGGCAAAAACCAAGAGAAAATAAAAACAAGAACAGGGTTTTGTGAGGAAAACTAAGAAATGTTGGCTTTCCTTATAATAATAAATATAAAGTTTATTTTACTAATGTTACATATAATTATTTGTTTCCCCCTATATAAATATCTAAGTGGGTTTTCTCCAAAAATGAATCTTTCATATATGAACATACCTATTGTAGATAATCGGAAACATGAGGTCAACTAATAGCAAAATCCCTAAAGTCAAAAGAAAAAATTATTTCTTTAGGTTCATTGCAATAGTTTGAAGGGTTTTACAGTAACTTGGTCAGCAAAGGGTGCCCATTTTGGGCAGCACTTTTCCATGGGAGTCCCTGAGAATGATATTTTGTCAGTACCTACAAGTCTTGGTCTCTGAACCTGTCATCAAGTCACAAAGGTGATGAAGCAAGTGGGACTGTAGCAAGCAAGGACAAGGGAGAGAGGAGGAACTGAGCTTCTAAAACTATAGGTTACATATGTGTGTTGAGTCCATAGGATTTGGACCCTGAACTTGGAATTTTTATCTTCCAAATTCCAAATGTTACATGGGAAAAATAGTGCACATTATCCTCAAGTATTAGACCATACCTTCATTCAAAGTTACCAGGGTCCAAAAAGGAAGGGCAGAGAAAACAGGCAACAAAAGAACTCTATGAAAGCTTTGACCTTATTTATGCCACAAGAAGAAATATGTAATTTCCTCCAGGAATCAAAGGTATCAGTAAAAAGAGTATTTTATATAGTAATGGCTTGAAATATGCCGCAGAGATGAGGACAGGTAGATTGTAAGCCAGCTAGTGAGTACCCTGAGAAAAACCTTACCTCCTCCTGTAGTGTATGCTTGGCAAGTCCTCTGGAAAGATCTAGCTCACCCTCTTCTACATGACAGTATACAGAGACACATTAGTGTGATATATTTAAGGGTGATGTAAGCTGACTTTGTTATAAAAACAATGTAATTTTAACATTGGAATGACATCTGGTCTGTGTCACAGCTCTATCAGGATGAATGATAGTAATGGAGAAGAGAGACCTGCCTTAGCCAAATACGGCCATTGATGAGTAATGCTTTATTCTGCTCCTACTTCCCCTGTTCAAATGGGAACTGAGAACGAGAGCCTAATGTAAGTCCTGTCAATTTCCAAGTGATCAGTTACCATGTAAAATCAGCAACATGCTTCAAAATGCACAAAGTGAATTTTTGTAGTTTTGTTTTTCTAAATGAGGAGAGGAATTTTGAGGACACAGTTTCCTGGCAAGTAGTATAGGAGAATTTTCTATGCTTGCTTCCAAAATCTGAGTTTATATAGTCCAGGAAATACAAAGAGGGATTTGTACTTTGAACAATTTTGCATAATCACTAAAGCCTTTGTTGTGTAATCATTCTTCTTGAACAGTATCTGCCCCTTAGAAAATAAACCTCATTGGCTACTAGCATTTTGATCACCTATGATATAGGAAAGACTATACTTATGGTCCTTATTTAGATCTGTTTTCTGTAGACTGCCCATGATGGTTTGAGAGTACCATATATTGGTCAAAAGGTGAGTTAATGAAGGAAATTACACAGCCCCTTCCCTCCAGGCTCCATCCTAAGCAAACCAGTGATTCAACATTAAAGCGCTCAAGGTTTTCAAAGTAAGTAATTTTCATCTCCACCAAAGCAGTGAAATGCAAATTATATTATTTTAATTCCTCTACATCCCAGGATTTCAAGTAGGCTCCCTCACATACTCTAAATCTGATGACTAAAAATATGGAAATGTTTTTAACCCCACTTTGAAATAAGATCAGGCTAATTTTTGCAATCTCAAAATTCAGCATATTGGCTATTATATTAACAGCCAATCCTGTAATTATCTAGCACATTCCGTAAGAGTTTTAAACCATAGTGCTTTCCATCAAGAAATTTATAAAGGAGAATCATGTGATGGGCCCTAAAACAGTTCCCAGTTCAGGGCCTTCAACTTTTCCTCCTTCAATTAACTTTCCCTAAAGCTAAGCAGTCCCTCTTGGGAACACAAAGCATGGAGGGCAGAGGAAACCCTTCAACCCTATATTCATAATAAAAAGGACTAACCATTGAGATGATGTGAATCTTGTCTTAGTAACAAGAACCTGGAAACCATTTATAGTAACTCTTCAGTGCCTTAAAGCGGGAACCTACCTGGTATCATGCAGTGATCTCATTAGCATGCTTTCCAACATGCTTTCTGACTTGGGGTTTATTCTCCTTATTTTCCATTATCACTATGGAATTTTGTTCACAATGGGTTACATTCTATATTTACACTCTGGGTTGGTTTTACTAAATTCAGTCTTTTTTAAAAATGAAGAAATAATGTTCTCATTGCAAGTGAAATTTACAGAAAATATAAGTTAGATATGAAGCCAACTATTTTTCAGGCACCTCAGAAATCATACGAAATAAATTTGTCATGTTATGTTTATACATCATCTTTGTAGGTTAGGTAAATGCAGGTAAGAACGCTGGTGGGTAATACTCCCTGAACAAATTTCCAGACTCCAAACACCAAACACCATTGTTTCTCAAGGGGAGAGGTTTTTTGCCACCATTACCTTCCTTTCCACAAACTCTTCCTTTACTTCTAATCCCTACATCTTGTCCACATATATAAGGTTCCATTTTACTCTCATTTAAATGACAATAAATTCATTATACAAGTTAATACATACACAATGTTTTTTCAATTACTTGAAGTAGAAATACATTTCAATATATAAATTCATCTTATATTTTTATAGGGAAATATTTTGAAATTTCCCCACCATTTCCTGCTGCTCAAAGACCTGAGCAGAATAGACAAGTTCTTCTGAAAGTTGGAGCTGACCCAAATCATCTGGTCCTTTGGTGGTCCTCATCTGGTCAGTTCTGACAGCACTCACAGGGGTCCTTCTGACGTAGGTTCAGTTTGGCACTCTAGGTAGCTGAGAAAACTGAAAATTCAGGAGAGACACTGTGCTTTCCCTGAACAAAAGCCTTTCCCAAGGAATATTATGGGTACTCTTGCTCTTCAGCAGTAGGCTCTGTCTTTTTTGTCTTCTTTTTTTTCTTACGATGTTTGCTTTCTTTTCTCAGATGTAGTCCCCACAGAATTTCCACTACCAGTTCACCATAGTCCCTTGTGCTCTTTTACTCTTGTTTTTATCCCCATCCCTCCCTCTTCCCTGCAAAATGTCCCTGATTTATAGTTGTCTGTTTATTTTTGTTTTGTCTTGTTGTGGTTTTTGTTGTTACTATTTTGTCATTGTTGTTGTTGTTACTTTTTTTCTTGATAGTCTATATTCCTCCTATAAATGACACCATCTGGTATTTTTCTTTCTCCTTCTGACTTATTTCACTGAGCATAATCCCTTCAAACTCTACCCATGTTGCTGCAATTAGCATTAGTTTATCTTTTTTAATTGCTGAATAGTATTCCATTGTTTATATGTACCACTTCTTCTTGACCCAGTCATCTATTTTTGGGCATTTGGGTTTATTCCAAGCCTTACCTATTATAAATAGTGCTGGGATAAACAGGGGTGCAAGTATTCTTTGGAATTAATGTTTTTGTGTCTTTGGGGTAGATACCTATGAGTGAGATTGCTGGGTCATATGGTAGCTCCATTTTTAGTAGACTAAGGAACTTCCATACAGCTTTCCATAGAGGTTGGACTAGTTTGCATTCCTGGCAGCAGTATAGGAGAGTTCCTTTGTTACCATATCCTCACCAACATTTGTAGTTGCTAGTTTTTTAATATGTGAGTAGGCGCCATCTTGAGCCTCATAGGACATTCGGCTCCCTGGCTTATACAAAATGCAAAATGGGGAAAAACCTGTAGCAAGATAAGAATTTTCCAGATAGGAGAGTCTTGGAGATAACCCACTTCACTCTGAATGCTCAGTTCTCTCCCATTCTGAAAACAATCAATATTGCGTGGCAATCCTTGTTTATAAACAAATTTGGAAATGGAAGTGAACTCAAGAATGTACCCATCAACAACTGCGCATACAAGCCAGAGAAGGGCATGAAAAAGAGTTCTCTGGCTAAAAAGAGAAAGCACCTCGTTTATCGTAACTCTGCTTAATTAAATGCATTTCCTAGGCTGTTTTATTCATAAAAGTCAGTGTGTAAGTTAGGGAATAATTGATTGCTCAGAAATTGGCAAGTACTTCCTAAGGAACATTTTTCTTTATGATATCTTTGGCATTTGTGGTTTACTAGTTCCATTTCCAGCCTTAGACATTGCACCATAAAATTATAACTCCATCCCGAGGCACCAGCTGTCAGTTCTGCCAATATTCTCTGGCTTGGGGAAAATAGCAGTTACCCACAAGCATGGAAAGTGGATCCCTCAGTAAATGCTGAGTTTATCAAGAAGGATATCACTGTTGAGATATACTGAATATTCTTTCAGATAGCCCCTGAATGGGAACTGTGGTAAATGACTTTGCATGGAATTGTGCCAAATAATTCTGGTCCAGTCCTACAGTAATAAATGCCAGATTTAATTTCACAGTCACTGATATCTGTGATATGCACAGGAGCATTTCTATGAAATCTTCTAATGAAAAGTTACACAAGTTATAGAACAATTTGATCTACCATAAAGAACATTCCCTTCTGCAGAATGCTTTGTACACATAGTAATTCTATGAGATAATAAATGGATTTTTACCACTAACCAACGTACTAAGAGTAAACTTGATGGGAAATTTACCTACTATTTTACGGTGAGAAGAATCTGCAAGAACCGCAAAGAACCACCTTTTGCTTTTACCTTGAATACATGACATCCAATCAATCTTGAAAAGTGTTATAAATTTCATGAGCTGTTTAAATAAAGTGAGGCAGAATGAAAGACAGGTTTTTAACGACATTTGCTCTTGAGCCCTTTAGCCTGGAGATTGGAGCCAGCCTAATAAACTATTTCCCTACAGTCAATTAATGGATTAATGCATTAGAATTATTAAGGGAGCTTCTTAACACCATAGCTCTCCCCTACTACATCCTTTACCTACTCATACTTACAGATACTCTGATACTATGGAAAGAACAGGGAATCTGTAGGAAATTCTAGTGGTCAGCTGGTTCTGAGGACCTCCTAGTCTAAAACCGTGTTTCTTCCATAAACCACAGAACTCACAAATTCAGACCCTGATTTCCCAAGATATCATGAGTCTTATTTCTTAAGTGTTGGATCATGTTTCAGTTTTCTCAGGCCACTTCCTTCAATACAACTGGCCTTACCATGTGCTATCTCATTCACTTCTGTTTTGTGTTAAAATTCTGGAGAGCACCAATAACTTGACTACCTCATGGTCTTCCTTTCTCCCTCCTCAAATCACTAGAAATCAGTTCTTTGGCTTTATTACCATAATCTTCTCGTTACCCAAACTATGATCTCTTGTTCTCTACAATTGTGGGTCTCCTGATTTTGACATGTGATGTCAAATAATGTCCCCCGCCAGTGAGACATGCAGGACAACCTCCCCTAACCTTCAGGACCCTACAGTTTTTAACCTTACAGTGTTTCCTCTCTGTTTTTCTCTTTCTCTCTCTCCTTGTAAGTGCACATGCATGCATGCACACATTACCTGCTGAACAGTTTGAAAACCACTTTTCTAAGTGATAGCTCTCTCACTGTATCAGGAAAACGATATTCCTTTCACCATTTTTCACATCCCAACTTGTAAATTTCCATTTCATTACATCATTTGAATTATAATTCTATCACCAGTCCTTTTGCCAATATTACAGAATATGTGATATGTAAAAACAGTTTTCCTTGTAATTCATTAATCTGAGACTTTATTTTTTGATAATTTCATTAAAAAACCTAATGCACATACCCAGCTAACATTTTGTTATAAAGTTTGCCAACACTATTTACAGTTGATAAAAATGAAATGTGTGTTCAGATCTAAATTTATGGTAGATAATTAGATTTTCTGTTCATGAAACTCAATTCAGTTTTATAATCTGATGATATTTTCTCCAGCAGAATGTATATTTAACTGCCTCTATCTAGCTATAAGAAATTGATCATTGCAGACAAAAGGAGGAGCTCAGAGACAGCATTTCATGGGAATTTCAATTTGTTTTCTCTAATACAGAGATTAGTTTTCAGGAAGGAAATATTGCAGAAGGGAAATTAAAGTGTTAAAACAACTTCTTTGTATTTATTCAGTTTGGGCAGCTCTAGACTGAAGACATCTAGAAGAACATGTGCTCGATGGATACCCGGCTAGATACTCTGAGAGGGACTTTAGGCTCTGGGAATAGAGGGACTTTAGGCTCTGGGAATAGAATTTTTTTCTGTGACTGCTTTGTCTTTGTCTCTTTTTTTTTTTTTTTTTTCCTTCAGCAATGAAAACTTTATCACAGTTGAACTGAATGTCTTCAAGGTGAAAATTGATCTTTTGAAAGTTGATAACCAAGAAGGCCCATTAGTTCTTTATTAGAGAACTGTGTCCCCATGGCCCACACTAGTTAGATCTGCCCTCGCCACCAACTTTCCTAACTCATCATCCATGACCCTCCTCCGCAAACACACACCATGAAGAGGAGACAGAGCTCGACACCTGAAACATGGCATGCCTCTCCGTTCTGTTATTTATATCAAGCTTTATTATTTTCCTTTTCTGACTTTGAGCTTTATGTGCATTTCTGGCTAGCAAAACAGCACTTCCTTCAAGACTCAGCCTGACCTTTCCTGCCATTTGTGAATTTCCCTACACTTTGAGCTCCCACCACATAGAACACATACATTTAGCACACACACAGGTATGCAATCTTTGGTTTACATGCCTGTCAGCCTAAGCTGTGAATTCAGTTCACATTCCTCAGTCTAGCACATAGTTAGTTGGATATTTGGTGAAAGTTTGTGGGATAACTAGGTCTCTGGTTATCAATGGACTCTGAAGTATGCCTGTGTGTTCATTTGGCCCTTCCTACATGGTACAATTCATTAAGTCAAATCGCCTACTCACTAAGAACCTTAACTTTTCATCTGAAAAATATGTTAGACTGCTTTTTACTGAGGCATCTAAGGGACCTTGATGGATCAGCACAAACTCAAGTTCACATCCGTGACCATGAGAATAGCTATGTCCTCACAAAGGCAAATAGGCAGACACTGGGCTGGCCCTGGGCTCACTGTCCTGGGGAGTTACACCAAGCCCTGAAGACACGGTGACTCCTGAATTTTGATGACTCAGCCAAAAGATTTTTAATATTATCAGGGGTTGTGTTTTTATGAATTTTCTTCAATTCCACCACCAGTCTTATCAACCTTTGAATCTCTGTATCAAGAAGTTTGACTTTATGAAATTTGATTGAAGGTATAAAGAAGGTTTTAATTAGCTTAGAAGCGCAAAGGTAACTCATGACTGTTACACCAAGATGACTGCTTACTATGAGAGAAAATTCATAAGTACCTTTTAAGGGATTTTCATTTAAAAAGTACAAAAAAACTAAAAAATTCTTACTTCTACTGAAATCTGTCCTTGAGCTATGCTTACAAGTAAAAGTTAAATTCAATTCTGTATAAGTAAAGTTAATAGAAATGTTAAAATCAAAAAGTATGGTATTATAGAGCTATTTAATAAAGTGCTAGTATGCATCTTATCAGTCAATTGTATTTGCTGCCAAAATTTCTAAGTTTTAGTCATATAAACACAAAATATAACTCTGGGAAAAGATCCATTGATAGGTGTCAGGTATCAGTGTTTTTCTGTTCACAAAATAGAGTTAATTCTGTGAATAGAGTAAATTCTGTGGATTTATTCTAGAGTAATACATTTATTCTAGAGCCTATTTTCCACAATTAATATTGGAATAGTGATACACTATTTGTTTTAGAATAGTAATGCGGAGACTTCACTGAGATTATTGGAATCAAGAAATCTGAGTTTTTTTGGGTAAAAAATGAAAAGATTTAATTGTATAAAAATGATAAAGGCATCTGAACATTTGCAAATTCTTAAAGTGAAAAATTCTTTCATTCTGTCAACCTCAGAACTATCATTTTACATTTGATGACATTGAAATTTAAAGAGAAAGTGACTTCTTTATTTAAAAAAGTGTCTATTATATATATAAAATATATTTATGTATATTTATAACTATACAGTTAAAAGCTATAAATCTGTATTCCAGATGCAAACCTAGACCTTATTTGTCTTATTTAGCTATGAGTCTTTGAATAAAAGTGTAGACTTTCTAGAAAATTTGTAAAATAATACAAATCCTAAAGCAGTGGCTTTTCCCTGTAAGAAGATTATATCTGAATCAAAAGCTGAAATAACAGTGACGATAGGCTTTTTGAACACTTAACTGTGAACCATACACAATCCATACAAAATTTTAAAAAATTTTCAACGCCTATTTGCAGATTTTCCTCTACCATCAGTATGCACTTTAAATGCAACTCATCAGAAACTTGTAATTAATCCCAGAATTGCTCACTAAGTACTTTCTTGCTTTTTGGTCTAGTGGTTCAATTTTGTTAAACAATGTCATTATTTGCATTCTATAAATCTGCTCTGGTTCTATAAAGTCTAACTGGGGAAAACTTCTGTTACAAATAAGAAACATAAAAGGGGGAACAAAACGCATTTTTAGTTCAAAACCCATAAACACAATCCTGGTTTTGCTTAATTTTGATTTTAAGCTTTAAGTTGTTGATATCAGTAGGAGGCTAAATTGTCTTCCTGATGATTTTCTCTTGTGCTGATTACCTATAAGTGCCTTGGGTCCCTCCTGTTAAGAATAAGAGCTCCAACCAGTTAACTGTTTGATGCTTTTAAACTAAGTAGAATACCTGGAAGAGATTTAAACATCCAAATAAGTGCTAAAAATTTCGGCAGAGTCCACCGTCAGTGACTCATTCTGTCTGCAGGCAGTGGAGGCAGCCGCAGAAAGAGGCCCCTGATACGTCACTGTAATCATCCTTAATTCACAGCTTCTATCAAAGTCACTTTTTAACTATTAGGACTACTCAGGAAGTAGTTCATCATATAGAGGCACACTAATCAGGGTGTTCATAGGTTTCTTTGCTAAATTGCTAGAAAGTCAGTTACTTCCAGAATTACTTGAAGTTAATAAATAAATGGCTAACTTAAAGTTAGAAGTATATTTGAATCAATAATCAATAAGTGGATAACTTAGAAGTGTATTTTTAAGGGGAAAAAATTACACACAGTTGGTGATCATTTCCATCTCAGTACAGGGGTAAATAGGGGCACATCCCGATTCTGGTAAATGATGAGGAAAGACCAGAAAGATGCAAAGATGTGCAACTGCTAAATGTGATAGCCAAAAGACTAGGTAGACTAAGAGTTCATTGTGATTTATTCTTCATTCAGTAGTTCTGTAGATGTGTACATTCTTGTTAGGTGATAATTCTATATCATCCTTCTTACCTAAGGACATCCATGTTTCCCTCGTCTGGACCATTTAGTTTACAAAGCATCCATCAGCATGACAATGATAAAATGACAGTAGATTAACAAAGAAAATCATATGTGTCCTTCTGTTATCAGCCTCGGTTTTTACTTAATTAAAAAGAGAGAAGGAAGGGAAAGACTGACTCAAGAGTAGTGAACTGATTTCCAGAAGTGCCAGAGAAAAGGAATACCAGGATAATAACAGTGTACATCAATACCCATTGTGGGTTCAGAGTCTAGAGCGATCCTGGTGTGCTCTAATATTGAGGCACTAGTTAATTTCAATGAGTCTCAGTTTGGTCATCTATGTAATGTATAACTAGAGGTGAACAGGGAGATTCCTAAAATGGAAATTTGAGAGACTAGAAACTAGCTGGTGCTTGGGGAAACAAGAACTAGGTTAAATGGAAAATGACAGATGCTGTTTTGATGACAAGCTTGAGAATGGATGATTGGTAGCAGAGCACTAACCATTGGTAATTTTGAGCTATTTATCATGAGAAATTGTTATTGAATGAATGGAAGCTCAAGGAGGTAGCCAGAATAGTCTTCTAGGAAAATAACATTTGCAGATGACTCCTGAAAAATCTTCCAGCAAAACTGACCAAAGGTTAATAATGGCAGAGAAGAGAATTTCTCCTTTGAAAAATAAACATACACATTTTTCATAGGGCAGATCTTTAATAAAGACTAATAATAAAAAGAAATGTCGAAGGTTACCACCTAAGTTAGGAGTCAGCACAGTACCCCAGTACAAAGAGGACTGCAGGGAATATAAACTCTAAGAGCACTAATTCCATATAGCACCTCAATAGGACAGTACCAAAAGCTCATGATATTTTTGACTTGTTTTATTTATTCCCTTTCCATAAAGAAAAGATCAGTCTATTTAGATAGTGACGGTAGAGAGAGAAAAAAAGGGCACACAATGCATGTGTAAAGATAGTTACACCATTGCAGACATTTCATACAACATCTTGTGCCATTTTAAAAAAGAGTTTCTAAATTTTTTTCTAATGTCAGGGGAAATGTTTGAAATGTAACATTAAGTGAAAAAATTGTGACAGTAAATTTTATTTACACACACATAATACGGTTCCAATTATGCGAGTGTGTTTTAAAGGCTGAGGGCATACATTCTAAAATGATAAATGATGATGTTTAGTGATGAGTTAATGGGTGCTTTTTATTTCTTTTTCTCCATTTCTGCATTTGTGAAATTCTCAAAAGTAAAGTGTTACTTTAATCAGCAGGAAAATCACTAAGAAAAAGAACACCCAACTTCTCTGAAAGCAATGCATTATTATTGTAATCATATTTAGTGAAAAGCCCATAAAAAACAAACTTGCTCATAGAAACTATTGCTGGTTCTGCCAACTTATGATGTTTCATATAAATAAGGGAAGCCTATTCAGGATCAAATTTCATCCAGGTTATTCAAGAAAATAGTAGTCAAAGATATACACTGAAAATTTGATTTTTTCAAAGTCTGTATTACTGAGTTCCACTTGCCATCTTTGATATCAGTAAATTAGGTTTACTAAAATGCTTTCATTCCTAGTCTTCTTGTCTTGTTTTCTATAATAATAATTATGAGATCCATTATTTACTGAGCGCTCTATTCCAGGTCCTGTTCTATTGTACCACATAATCCCCTCAGCCTTACCATATAGATATAATTCTATTTTTGCAGATAGGGAAATAAAGACATAGGTTAATTCTCTTGCATGAATCACAGGCAGCTTGCTCCTAAGAGTTCCAGTGTTTTATTTGACACAATATTATCCATAGACATAACTGCAATAACCAATATTCATTTAGCACTTAATATGTGCCAGGATCTGTGCTAAGCATTTTATATGTGTTGTCAAAATTACTACCCACAAGCAGATGAGATAAGTATCCTTGTTATAAGCACTTGACAGGGCAGGAGCTCAAGTCTTCAAAAGAATAAGAAACTTAACACAGGGGCAGAAGCAAGAATGCTGCAACCTGACTTTGTTTCCTAACAAAACACTTTGGAAAGTCATTTTACCCCACCGGTACTGGGGGGATCACTCCCAGCCATACTCACATATACCTGTCTGCTCTTGAGAGCTATGTTGTTTATGAACTTTGAATAGCTTAATTGGCTTCCTGAAGCCAATGAAGCGTCTTACATATCTTGCTTTCAGGATAAACTTATCAACCTATACTCTACCGAGTTAAGTAGATAATATAGATATAGGTATAGATAGATATAAGTACAAACTGTGTATTTTAACCATAGTCATCCATTGTGACATGCAAAACTAAAATCCAAGCATATTTATAAAATACACATACTATAAAGAAGATTTAGTATTGATTTCTTAATTTTACATATCAATAAAATATTAGACATGGAATTATGTAAAATTTTAAAATCATTTCACTAATTATTGGTTTATTTTAGATCTATGGTCAAGAGAATATGTGACATCCTATCTTTTAGAATATTTTTATATGAATGCATACAGAAAGAGATTGATTTGCCATTGAATGTTTTGTGACTATAGAGAAAAGATGGGAAGAAAGGAAAGGTAATAAGATAAAATATGAATCTTAAAATGTACAAAAGTCAAGATTTATTTCCTGATGTTGTATCTTTAAAGCTGATCTCTTTCTGGTAGAGATGCTTTCAGCATATTCTAAGAGTGAAACCTTTCTATTGTTTTCTAGGAAAACTACTTTGAACAAAGAATCTTGATCAAAAGGAAGGACTAAATGTAGAAATAAGCTCTGGAGAGAGTTTAATGACAACCCAAGAATATTTTAAAATGTTTAAAATAAAGAGAGCTTTTGAAAAGGATGTAAAACCAACAGTTTCTTTGAAATTTAATAGCATCAATTTCACTTAATTCTAAAGTCTTATAAAGGGCAGTGGCAAATTGAGGCCTGATAGAAATTTTTAAAATGGAACCAAAGATATTTGTGTTCAGTTTATAGAAAAGGTGTTTATACCACAAAGAACTGTTAATAGTATCCTCAACTTTGAGGAACTTTTTAAAAACAATTCTTTCTATAGAATCTAGACATTTCATTCATTATACTTAGTGCAATGAAGTACAAGTTAATAGCAAATAAATAGTCCTAACCAGTTAAGGAATCAGTTTTAAAATTCTGAGACACCGCCATCTCTTTGTTAAAAAGTGTCTCTCTTGGAACTTGCTCAATGAAAATATAATTAAACAATACAAAACATCTAGGCCAAGGTCAACTTTGATCTATTCCAACATAGTGTGCAATGTTTGATCCACTTCGTTTTTCACTGAATTGACAAATTGTCTCAGCAATTAGGTACAAACCCAGCTCCATATTACTTTACCCTACCTAAGACTGAAGTTTATTGACTTAGAGGAGTGAAACAATGGTAAGGTATAAATTACATTTGTCATAAGTTTTTAAATACATTCTTATCATTTTCTCTTAGTAAATTTCACTCAACTGATTTTTCAAATTAGCCTGACAACATAGGGTAGAACTTGGGAGTGGGGTGGAGGTACAAGAATTCCCCACATGTTATTTATTTGAACAATAACTCTAGGATCTCTGCAGTGTCTGTTTTAGGTGGTGATCAACCAGCATGTCTTCTAAGGATGGGAAGGTAGCTCAGACTTCTGGTTTTTGTGGTTTTTTGAAACTAAAGCTAATAACTGGGTGCTAAAAGAAGATCGACTCAAGAAAACAACTACATTTTATTTCTATTCACATTTAAAAAAATGAATTGTTTGCCATTCAATTCAAACATAAACAGGAAAATAAAATAAGGCAAGGTTATATTGGAAAACCCCCACTTCAGTGCCATGTAAGACTCCGCTGGTATCCCTGGAGAACAGCAGGATTTTGGCTGTCCCTGCCCCTAGCCCTGCTTGAAGCAATGATTTCAATTACCACTTGAAAATGCAAAGAGATGAGTGCAGGGATGACAAGGCCTCCTGGAGAATTACTTTGGTTTAGCTACTTTAGCAACTCTCATCTTCGAGTCTATTTAAATTACAGAATAGCACCATTCCTGTTTGTCAGGCTCAGCTTCCTAGCAGGAGTCCCAAGAAAACTATGACTCAGTCATCTCTGGTACCCAGCTAAGCAGTGGGATGGGGGGAGGGCAGGGGGAGGGGCGGTATGGCAGAGCTGAGGCAGGAAGCTAAATAGTAGCTCCTGTGCCCCTTGCTTCTTTGAGTTCAGAACACTGTACTTGGATGCTCTGTTATATGGGATATGATCCTAAGCTCTATATGAGACTGAATTTAAGGGCACTGTCTAGAATATTCCGTGACCCCCCCACCTCTACCATTTGCCAATTGCCTCTTTCAGTGACTGGGTGAACAGGCCAATAAGAATGACAATGTAAACCACTTATTTTCAATCAATAGCAATAACAGTTCCTAACACTTTATAGTCCTTTACAGAATCATGCATACATTTTATTATTTGATCTTTTCAGTAACCTATGAGGTTCTGTTACTCAGAGTTGATGGTTATCACCTTGATTAGATTGTTACAGCATTGCAGTCATCACAGTCATCATGAAGTGGTTTCATTAACCCCATTTGATAGATGATAACATTATTGTTTAGAAAGATGCCAGAACAAGCCCAAATATCTCAGCAAGAAAATGTCAGAGCAGCGTGAACCAGGATAACCTGAGTGCCCATTTGGTGCTCTTAACTTTCAACAAAAGGAAACGAGAGTCAAGTCACGATCATGTTAGTCTGCTGAGATCAACTAACATGGCACCTTGAACAAATTCCAGAATGAATACAGGTTCTCTGTTTCCCACCAACCATCTAAAAATGATACAACATTATTACTAGAAATAACAAGAATAGCAATTTGTTCATATCCAAATGGGAATATTAATTAGAAGGGGGAGTTGATTTGTTCATGACTGGAAAGTGACAATATTTGCTTGATCTTCTCTGTCTTCTCCTCCCCCTCTCCCTTAATTCCAAATCACCAAACAACTCACCAAATCAACTTTTGAAGGGGAAAAAAAAGCTTAAAATGGGCCTGGAATTTAAACCAAGTGACACAGAGTTAGCTCATGGCAAGCATATGCGTTCATGTAGGTAGAGAGAATTAAATGCCAACAAGGATGCCAGAAAAAACCTGATGTGATGTCAAGAGGGTGTTGACTTTGTGAAGGCAACAGGCATGACTTTGTGATTATGGTCCTTTCCTCTCTTTTAAAATAAGTGCCATGAAGGAAAGGTTTCTCCTGACATTTCATATTTACACATTGGGGAAAAGAGCGAGTGAGGAAGCCAGACCTGAGGGTGGGGCCACCAGAAATGATTAGATGCCAAAGCACATCATCAGCACTTGGTCCTGGAGGAGACAACAAACATTCTGAGAAACCTTAGGAAGTGGATGCACTGAAGGGGACTGGAGCTGACAGACATAGTACTGCCACTTAAAGATTTATTTATGCATACAAGAACTGGGGTACAGGCCAGAGGTGCAGGGGGTGATTTACCAGAGACAGAGTGGGGAACAGAACAGGCAGATCAACTGAAGTGCACTGCTGAGGGGAGCAGCAGTTGAGACAGGAGAGGTCTGTTGTGCCATGTGGATCCCCTCCCTGGCCAGGGATGGAACTCCTGCTGCAGTGGCTGTGGTTTGCATCAGAGTGCTGTGTTTAACTCATTGGGCCACCAGGGAGGCCCCTATTCTCACAACCTTTTCTCCCCCAAGGAAAGAGTCTCCAAAGACTATGATTTTCCGGAAGGGCTTTTTCATTCGAATAATGGTTTTATTGAAATACAATTCATAAAGCATAGCAGTTACCATTTAAAATAGGAAGTTCAGTGGGTTTTAGTATTTTTCTCAGAACTGTACAACTATCACTATAATCAAGTTTAGAGTATTTTCATCACCCAAAACTTTGATCCCGGAGCCAAATTAACAGCGATGCGCCTCTCTCCACATAAACCTACTCCCAACACTAGACAACCACTAATCTATTTTCTGTCTCTATGGATTTGTGTATTCTAGACTTTTCTTACCAATGGAATCGTACAGTGTATGACCTTGTGTGTGTTTTATTTCTTTCACTTAAAATAGTGGTTCACCCATGTCCTAGTAAAAGGGAGAAAAATAATATTCCTTCCACCCCTCTGAATTCTTGGCTACCCCTGTAATAAAAGGCACATTAGTCATAGAAAAGTAAGTGGAAGATTTTAACATGTAAACCTGGTGCATACATGGGAGATGCCCTGGAAAAAATGGGTCACTTGCAGAGGTGGTTTAGAAAGTGGGTTTAAATATGATCTTAATATGGAGAACAAGAGGCAGGGTATAGGCTTCTTGGGAGAGTTAGTAAGTTTTAAGAAGACAAAAGGGCCCTTAGAAGAATTTGACAAAGTTTCTCTGGAAATGTATGGCTGTCTAATCTCCCTTCCAGTGGTAAAGATCAACCATTCCTAGTCAGTGAAACTTTTGAGAGGATATCTATGGCACCTTAGTTCCTTTTGGAGGATCTGTCTTTAGACATTTATTGTTTTCCAAGTGCCTACAGTTCAAAATAATGAATATACCAAAGTGGCATGTTTTGGAGTGGCATAGTCTCATTCCTTCAGTGGCATGTATCACAATTTTCACTCCTTTTATTATTGATCGATATTCCATGTCTTTATATGGATATACCACATTCTATACATCCATTTTTCGGTTGATGGATTTGGGGGTTGTTTCTTCTTTTTGGTTATTATGAATAATGCTGCATTCATTCATTTGCAAGTGTCTATATGGACACATATTTTAAAATTTCGTGGGTGCAGGCCTAGAAATCGAATTTCCTGGTCATCTATTAGGTAGAGGTAAGCCTCTACCTAATATGTAAGCCTGTTTTTAAACTTTGAAGGAATTGCAAGACTTTCCCAAAATAACAGTACCATTTTACATTGCCATTACCAGTGTAACAGTTGTAATGTCTCTACATTCTGGAGAAGACCTGTTACATTCTGGAGAAGATTCTGTTAATACCTGTCATTTTGATTGTGGCTATCCTATAAGGTGTGACTGCCTACCTCATTGTACTTTTGATTTGCAGTTCCTTAATGGCTGGTGATGTTGAACATCATTTCATGTGTTTGATGGCCATTTGTTTATCATCTTTGGAGAAGAGTCTCTTCAGATCCTTTACCAATTTTTAAGTGTTTTTGTCTTTTTGAGCATTAGGAGTTTTAGTATCCTAAAGCTTTTAAGATCAGATGTACTATGGATTAAATTTCAGTCTCGCGTCACATACAGCTGTCATTTCATGGTCAGAGTTCTGTGATCAGTCCTGGGTCACATCTTTCTCAAGTCTGAGTCTGGTGGTTTACACATGGAAAGCTTCCAGTTCCACAGATATGGACTTTCATTGACGTGACCCACAGGCTGGGGGAAGGGTGTCCTGACACTTTATTGTCTTCTGTGGCAATTGGAACCATTCATTTTTCTCCTCTACAGATATCGTCTCTGTTATATAGAAACACATCACCAGAGTCCCTATCACTTTGTTGAGAAGTAAATCACTTTGCATGAGTGTAAACTCTGCTGCCTGAATACCAAAGGTGTTTTCTCACTTACACTATTAAGGTTGCCTATGGAGACCAGCACTTCCTGAGAAAACAACTTTAAGTACTCTATATAAACACTAGTGAAGAACAAAGCAAAAATGTCTCAAGTTTTGTCTAATTCAGTCTAAAATTGAGTTTTGACAATGACATTCTCAAAGTTCTATCTTTTCAAATTAATACATTCTTTTAGATAGCAGGCTAAAAGCACGGCTTTTGGTCACCCAGTTCCAAGCCTTGACTATATATTAGAATCATCCAAAAAAACCTTAAAAAATTCTCTTTGTGCTGGGGCCACACAAACAGAGTTCAATTGCACTGAGCTGGAGTAAGCCTGGCCCCCAGGTGTCGGGGGTGGTTCAAACCTCCATGTATGAATCTAATATAAAGACTTCCAAAGCATAGCACATTTGCTGGCTTCTTAATGACTATCCAACTTAATGAAAGAACCCATTGCTATTGTCATCTCTGGACCATTATTTCTCAGATTTTAATATGTACAGGCGATATCTGGAGTCTTGTTGAAATGCAGATCTGACTTGGTGGGTCTGGGTGGACCCTGAGATTCTGCAATTTTAGCAAGCCCTCAGTGAGGCCAATGCCATTCTCAGAGTTCTCAGAGTTGTGAGCCCGTACGTATTCGCAGCGCTTGGCAATTAATCCTAGTTGGATTTTTATGGGATCAAGGATTTAACTTTTTAAGATATCTTTTACTGAATATGTTATGTAATGTCCTAGTTTTGAAAATAGAATTGAACTTCTGTCATTCATCGAGAGGCAGTCTTTTGTTAATGTAAAGAGAGAACAACCAACTTCTATAATAATATGAAATAATAATTTAGATCATTTGAAGCCATCATATAAATATTACACCATGAAATGGATCTCATAAGTTTCATGAAGGATCCTATGGGTCACATAATCTAAAGGTCTAGGTGTTAGGAATCAGTCTTAGGCATCTCAGAAGTTACTTAACATTTCTGAGCCATTGTGCCCTCTGTAAATTTTTGGTACTTGTAAGACTGTCATAAAGATTGGTGAGTTGAGAAAATGCAGAATTCCTCTTAATTCATCCTTTTTGTCACTTCTTCCTACATTAAGGGTAGACTTAAGGAAAAGAAACCACAGAAGGACATTTTGAGTCTGACATTGAAAAGGAAATTGTGATACTACTTTGGTTTAAGAATGATAGAGATTAGAATATGTTTGGGAAAGATTTTCTCGTTTAGCTCCCACGAATAAAGCCACCTCTGTTTTTCCTTTCTTACCACCTTCCTGACATAAGAACTCCTTGTTAGACTCATTCAAGGTGTTTGGGTCCTTTGATACATCAGATAAGAGTGAGAATAAGAAGTAGAGATGTTGGTTTATATCACCCAATAAAAGCCACTGTACGAATCAAAAGGAATCACTGGATTTTTCCACTAGAGAAATTGATCTTTACCAAATGCCTCTTATTCTAGAAATTTAATCAAAATGTCTTTCCATACAAATTTTGGATGGTCAAAACTGAGAAATATTTTAGCATTATATGATTTGTAACTGCTTTGCTAGAAAATATTTTTATATTATGCTGTTCAACTTCAGAGTGTTATAAAATAAGGTAAAATTCTTAGCTTCCTGCATGACATCAATTATTCTATTTCTACTGCAATAATAATGCAACAGTTGTCACTGGATAAAGGACTGCGTGTACCTGACTGTTCCAGCCTTGTTTTGGTTAACATCAATGTAAAGAAATAACAGCTATCTGGCTGTTCTATTGGTAAACAGAACCAATAAAAGAATAGTCAAATGAATCTGTGTTCTCAGGGAAGGAAGTACTCGTGACAGCGTGCTTATGGGTTTGGTGTGGCAACAGGGCAAACTGGAGGGAGGACCTTTAATGTCCCTTCAGTTCTGTAGATCCTAATTCTCCCACAGAACTACAAGGAACAGATACGTGCTTCTACTGATTATTAACTAGTGTCACTTCACCAAATCATCCCAATTCATGTAATATCTCTGTGATAGAAGAATAACAGTACTTCTCATGCAGTAGGCTCTGAACGTGAGCAAAAGTCATCCCATTCTTTTAAATTACCTGGGTTGATTTCATCTCTGCCACCTATACTAGAGGAACACATAGTTCTGTTTGGATGCAAAAGGTATATAAACTCACTGTTTCTGACTTTTGCTTCTCTTGATTGAGAGAGCTAATTCATAAGGACTGACTTCATTCTGCCTCTTTGAATTGACTGAAATGTCCTTTAATAATCAAGTCTATTAATAGCTTTACTGTACAAGAAAAACAAAATCAATATATAACTTAATGGCTCCTCCTGTCAGAAACACTATTGATTGTATTAATAGTAATTTTGAAATGATATGCCATTATGCAAATCCCATTTATTTTAGATGTCTCTGCCAGGCACCTAGAGAGGTACTATTTTCCGATATTTACTCTTATGATATTGATTGATTTAGAGGAGTTGTACAGCTGTGGTTTATGATCACAAGACTGTAACATGCAAAATTTGCTACTAAGAGGATAAATATTTGGCAGGTTTTTATAGGGTTAATTTGATCTTCCTTATAACATCAGCTTCAGTTCTGAAACAGAAAAGACATGTGTGATCATTTCTTATTTCCTCTTGAGCCTTCTGTAATATTTTGTGGGTTTTTTTTTTTTTTTGGATATTAAGGAATTATCAGATATACTGGTTTTGTCAAGTAAGACTTAGTTTTCTTATACTAAGTAAATAGGTGAATTGTAGAAAATAGCTCTAGAAGTTGGACAGGGACCATTCACTGTATGTATGTGGTTGGACTTTGTCACACCATGACTAGTTTTATAACTGTTTACTCTAAAAAAAAAATATTACTTTAGTCATTTACAGCTGCTTATCTAACCTTAGTATTTCAGTCCTTGAGAACAGAACTAAGAAAAGAAGGTACTTTCATGAGCTAATTTAAGAATAGAAATTGGGATGTGAGCATCATGCCTACATATTCTTTAACTGACGAGCAGAGAACAGCTTATGGGACTTCAAATGACTAAGACCAATTATTCAATCTTGTGTCCACTATGCTAACCCAAGAAAATAAGACTAAATCATTTTACATTAGGAACTGGGAAATTCAGAGAACTTAAAATGTCTAGTCATGGCCTTGTTCATATCTGGAAAGAAGATTGATACTCTTTGCCATATATATCTAAATGAAATCTGATAGCTTCAGTCTATAAAATTCACACACACACACACACACACACACACACACACTAGTTCCCTTCCAGCAGATCTAGAAAATTCCATCAAAACTTAATAATGTCCATGGCATGGAAATTGAATCTGTATAAACTGTTTCAAAAACTATAGTGAGAAATGTTCTTGGCCAGTGTTACCAGAAAAAAGTTTCAAGGACAAACGAGTGTTTAGGGGGCTTTGAGTAAATTGTAGTACATGAAGTGATGAAACCCTTATTAATTAGACGTAACATTAGATTTATTTTCAGCAATGTCAAGCTTTATGAGATGTTGAGATTTGCATAATATTTGCATTTGTGCTACCTGCCTGTCAGTCACTGACAACCAGAGGGCCATAAGGCAAGAAGTGCTGCAGGGTGGATTATGGAGAGAATTCTTAAAACACCATGGTGTGCAGTGTGACAATAGCGTAGGTGGTGTGTTTAGTCAAAGTTGAGATTCAACTTGGGGAGGGATGAAAGTAACTTTAACATCATGACTCTCCCCTACCCTTTCAAAACAGATCATGGGAGAATACAGCTGCCAGCCATCTCTAAAAAAAATGAACAGGGCGTGAGCCCCTTCACCTAGGATCTCAGTGGAAAATCACTGTCCTGGATAAAAGTTTGATTTCAGGACAGTGAGTGGCATAACATAAAATGTTAGGCCATACATACATACATACGTATGTAAAATGTTATGTATGTTATAATACTTTTAAGCATTTATTATCATAATAAAATATTATAATATTTGGAAAGACACAAGAGCCCAATGACGACAAAGTCCCCATCAGCCTAATACTCAGATAAGCTCTATTAATATTTGATGTGATTTATCATTTGTTCTAAATGGGTGAATTTCAGGTAGAGTGCAGATAATCCTACAGTTAAGACATTTAACAAAATAAATAAATTTTCTTATTATGATCTGTGTTTTTCTGCTTTTCCTTCTCATGGTGATGATAAACCTATTAGCACTGAGGGCTGTGTTGCCTAAAATAATTCTGTGGCCTTGAACATAGGAGCTGTGCCCCGGGCCACCTCTCCAATCTCTCACATCAATCCCAAGCCAGTCAGGAAGAGCAGACTCACAGTGCAAAAGTTTCTCAGTTGCCATTTTTCTGAAAGTACAGCTTCTTAACCTTGATTTACTCTCCTCTATGTTCCTTCCCTTCTCTTTCCTTTTCCCCTCGTTCGTCAATTTCTATTCTTCTCTATTTCAGCAAAACAATATCAGTCAAGGTAATTGATGATGAGGAGTATGAGAAAAACAAGACCTTCTTCCTTGAGATTGGAGAACCCCGCCTGGTGGAGATGAGTGAGAAGAAAGGTGGGGGAGCTGCTCCAGGGCTGAGCCCCTCAGCTTCTGCTGGCCTGTGCCACCCCTGGACGCCTGCACTCTTCAGAACATGACTTCCAAGCACACATCCCTCCCCCTATGCAACAGGGCACAGATCTCACCTGGGTCACGAGCTGGAAGCTCCATGAGTCCGTTTTGACCATCGTACATATTAAAGATCTGAGAACGAATTTTCAGTGCAGTCAATTAAACCTCCATTTCTGAGCAAGTTGGTGCAGATGCTTGCCAGGCCAAAATGAAGCCAACTTTCTGATTTCTCTTTCTAATTTGGGGTACCTCCTGGCTGCTAATTGAAGCAGAAAGAATTTGTAAAAGTGTAAGTTAAAAAAGGAAACATAACAGGAGCCAGCTGAGAGGACCCGAGGTGCCCTTTTACATACTCTGGGAGGTGATGTGCTGCCGTTTCTCCCTCATAACATCACAGCAACATTCAGCTTGGTGAACACCTGGCATGAGCTTGTGACTCCAACCATTTGTTTTGCCTTTGTCTTGTGTTCCCACAGGAAGATCATTACCATTAGAATATTTGACCGTGAGGAATATGAGAAAGAGTGCAGTTTCTCCCTTGTGCTTGAGGAACCAAAATGGATAAGAAGAGGCATGAAAGGTGTGAGAGTATACAAAGACATACCAGCGAGAAATTGTACTCTTCTCTCTCCGTGTCTCCCTACTCTCACACTTAACTCTCTCCTCTTCCTCAGCTTCCAAGTACTATACTTCATTTCCTTTGAAGCTTTAACAATTTCATCTCCCTTCCCTGATGCACAAGTGCACCAAGTAATGCCCATTTTCTTCAGGAGATGCCAACTAACCTTGATTGCAACCAGATTTCATACCTACAGGAGAGATTTCTGTAATTCAGAAGTGATGGCATAAAAGAATGATTTATGTCCTTAGTTTTTTACTACTCAGGGATCCTTCTAAAATTTGGTGCCAACTACTAAATTTCCTCTAAAATGCTAGTGATAAAGAATACTTGATACCTGATAGTAGTGGTAAATGACTAATAGCAACTAATAGGAAATTTTAAAAGAATCTAATAATTAGGCTCCTTTAAATAACTCATTTTTAAAATGTTGGATAAAAACAAAGATCCTTAAAGGGTAGTTTATTGATATGCTAGTCTTCATATTCACATGCTGTTTTCATATCAAATATGAGATTTGAAACAGACCATAGTCACATCATTTTTCTTTAGTAGAGAGGCTATAGTTTTCAGTAGGAATTTAACCCTGACTTAAGGTTCATGTAGCTTTATTCTCCAAAGTATTTTATTCCTTATAAAATTGACAAAATGCTAACAACTATAGTAAAAGAAAATAAGTATCTTTGCAACAATTTTTTGGTTGATCCATATAATTATATCTCCAGAAGATATTTGAACAAAGAAGTCAAAATTTTTTCCTCTCTTTGATTTGATATGTATTTTATGTGGTCTTTATTTGATAAAGAAGAACAGGAATTTTATCTCAGATTTATAGATAATTCTTTGTTCTGAATAACTCCAAGTCTTCCTATAACTATCCTCTAATAGTGGTCATTTTAAAAGAAATCAATTTCATTTGATTATATATGCAAATGAATGCATCACATATGAATGACTTATTAATTACATATAAACAATATACAGTCTAGAAGATGAGAACAGTATAGGAGATGACTAGATAAAACACATTACAAGAGGTTTTTACTTTTACACATATGGTAAAAGTCAAATAAATAGGACTAATTCCTATACAGACCCAACATTAGGAGGAATTTAATTAATCCCACATTTGTAAGAACTCACTGATCTCACAGTGCATCAGAGGAAAAATAAAAAGTGCCTGTCCCTGACTTAATTATGTTCAAAATGGTTAGAGGAGCCTTTGGAATGATGAAGAAAGGAACACCGGGGACCCATTTTAATGCAGCCTATTTCCATAGGCAGTAGGCGGAAGGAAAAGACACTTGAGAAAATTGTGCTGATCTCTTACATAGATGGGATCAAAAATGCCTCATTAACATACAGGAAAAAGCAGTTACTTCTAAGTCCTCCAAAGAACTGTCTTTTCTCTAAAGGAACAGCATCTTGGATATAGTTCTTTCGATTAACGTTTTAGTAAAATAAGCCCTCATATAAAAGCAAATAAAAATTCCTTGATAGCACTATCCTGTTTTCTACCCACCAGGTGGATTCTTGTCACTGTAAATAGAATTACTAACTGGTTTTAGAAAACAGTCTGTAATCCCACTATCATCAGAAGGAAGCCTGGGTCTGAAAAAGTGACCGTAGCATTCCCACCTACAACTCTGGGAGTGATTTACTTGTTCCACTTAGCCAGCTATCTCTCACCAAAATAAAGTGCTACAGTATAGTCTGGGCTTAAAGCACATAATTTGAGAGACAAATGATGTATGCCCCCCTCACTCTCCCTTCCTTGTCAGTTTCCACAGAATTATACGTCCACTAGAAGCTTTCTAGTCTAGTTGTCCAATGACAATGGGAAGGAGTCATTGATAAGGATACACAAATAAGCACTAATTCTTGAAACTCGAGTTTTGAGGATTTAAAAACATAGGCTGAAATATCATGCAAATAGAACCTCCAGAGAGAGAGAGCACATGAGGTTTATCTTGAGCCAAAAGCTCTTACCAGTCAAGGCAACCAAAACGGAACTTCTTACAATATTTCAGCTATTCTCATATAATGGAAGTTATGATACTTGAGATCCCAGATGCTATAAGGCTTTCATTATTGAATTAACTAACTCCCAGGCCATATTTAATGATGAAGACTCACTCCAGCTTCAGGTTTAGCTTCATAAAATGTCTTACGTGATTTGTGTGTGAGTATATGAACACACACACACATAATCACACACATTTGCAGAAATTTCTGTTGGGATTTTTTATTTGAAGATATTCCCAATGCCACATTTCCTCAGGGTGTACCAACTTTTTAGCAGTGGCTTCCTACCGCTGTAATCAGATCTGGATTTCTTTCTGCTAATATTCCTCTTACTTTCATTATTCATCTGGTCTCTTATTCTGTGTTTGTCTTTGTCTTTTCCTTCACAGCCCTGTTATTGAATGAGCTTGGTAAGCATTTCATTTCTTGCATTTCCTCTCCATTTTTATAAGCTATTTTTCCATTTCTGTCAGGTGATACAGAAACCTTCTGATTTTTCTTTTATTTCTATTGATTTATTCCAAGATTGTTGTTTAGGCCCATTGGCCTCATTTTGTTAAGGTTAGATAGTTTATATTCCAGTTTTAATTTAGCATAATGATTTTTTAAAAATCATTTCTTAGAGTATGCACAAGAAAGACATTTGTGCACTAAATTTCATAAACTTAAAAGAACAATTAGTGATGAAGTCATTAACTGATATTGATGTTTTCTTATTTTTCATAATTGTAAATATAATACCTTGGATGGGTTGTCAGGGAGTCTGAGGTCACTGGTATTTATTAGTTAGAATGTAAGTTAAATCAACTGTAACGCTTCTTTCTTTTTCTTTTTTTAGGTGGCTTCACAATAACAGGTATGGATTTTTAAAGTTTAAAATCATCAAGTTTTATTTTTTACTCTGTTCTCTCCATAAGTTCATTATGTTTTTTAAAAAAATCACTTCTCATTTTCATTTGCTTTAACGAAGGAAAATACCTGTACGGTAAGACCATCTTTTTTTATGTTCCTAATTTTCCCCAAAAAAATCCTTAAAAAAAACAAACCCAAACCACATCTCCTATAGCCTGCATTAACATTTAGCCGTGATACACAGTATGCTCTTGCTGATTTTACACTTTTAACGTTTTACACATTAACAAAGTGTGTGTTGCAATGATTTATAAGCACATTTGTACAAGAAATCTGTAATTGTTTACATGTTGACACTGGTCAGTGTATACATATTCACAAAGCACCAGTGAAGTACGGTGTGTCCACCTTTGACGTTCCACAAATGCCTGAATAAGCAGGCTACAACAGCTGGCCTCAAGGATACTGAAGCTGACATCTAAGACTGCTCCATGGCCCAAGTACAGGATCCTAAGAACAGATACACCCTGTTGGGAGAAGAGAGTTTCTTCTCCTTACCCTCCTTGCACTACCGCCCAGTTGAGTCCCTCTTTGGACTTAGGCTTTAGCATTATCAATAAGGGGACAAGTAAATTTTCTGCCACTTGCAATGCCTTGCAAGTGTTGAATAAAAACTCTAAAACCAGTCAAAAAAGTTTAAATGCTTTAAATTCAGCATGTCCCTAGCCTGTGTTGATTGTTAGCGCAACTCTACAGCTGTTTGGGGGGGAGGAGGTTTGTGGGTTCCTTTGGTACACAGAAAGAAAACATTCCTTTACAGCATCCTCTTTTTGAAGCCCTTATTTTCTCAGCCTATTAGAGTCATCTATGCAGACTTAGAGAAGGAGACCAAATATCAAATATTACTCTGGTTATTCTGAAGCTACAGGTTGAAGATGATTCTAATCCCCATCCGAATGACCTTGGCATTTTCCAAGATATAGTACATACAACAACAGTCTAATTTTCCTCCTAAAATCAAAGAGCTGAACAAAAATATTTAGAAAGGAGATTTTCCAACAATTCTAATTTTGAAATTGCCATGATGGGAGGTGGGGTTAGCTTCAACCACTGTTAGTGTAAACTATGTTTAAGCAGTCCCAACATCTCTGTCCAAAGTGGAAGTTCTGAATATAGGCAGTTTCTCTTGGACTATAGCTCTCTGCTGCTCTCTAGACACAGCATTTAATGACAAAATGATTCATTGACTCTCAGACACAGAATTGAAAGGGATAAAAATAGGCCAAGTCCTTGTAGAGAATATCCTAAATCTGATTCGTTGGAGCTCTCCCAGGTCAAAGGTCCCCAATTCTACACTGTTGAAAGTGCTGTTTGAAGCCAAGTGCAGGAATTTACATTTATTTTTAAAGCATATTTTCTTCTCACACCAACTAGTTCAAGTATTCTCAGAGATATTCAGATTCTACCTTCCAATATGTTAGTTATCACTGTAAGATTTGAGGAAGGTGGGAATTTGGTAAGTCAGCCTTCGAGCTTTCTGAAGTAATATAATTTTTAAATTAGCCATTGTAGAAATACTACAGTATTTAGCTCTATGCAGTCTGATAACGATACCTTAACTACAAATCCTTGGTTCTAGAGTACCAGGTTAAAATGCATTGATGTGTTTGGATAGCTTCCTATTTTCCTCTTCATTGACTTGATCAGGATTTTACTTGTAGAAACTTACCTTACTCTTATAACATTTGAGATAGCTTTCCTGTTAATATCTAGGTAATAGGGTCCTATTTTTCCTTTCTTAGCAGTTATTCATATCAAGTTCTAGAATATCTTTAAAGTAATGTCCAGCAATGCCCTACATTTCCTGCCCTGGATACATATTGCATCTAATACAGACTTGTTTCCTCAAAAGATTTCTAATATTTTATGTACTTTTTTAAGTTCCTTTTTACTACTGACATTTTAATCTGAAAAGGAAGTTTTTCTATTGTTACTTACTCTTCAAAAAAAATTAAAATTGACGCAATTAGAAAAAGAGAATATTCCTCCTGGGAATTTCTGCATTGGCCAACTCCTTTTATTTTACATGACCTGTCTTTTCCTGAATCAGGCCAGAATACCTGGGGTCTGTCCTCTCTAGAAGGCCCTGAAAAAAGTTGTAAAACTTATATCAAGCCAACTAACAGCATATCTAAGTCCCAAAGAGTTTTCTTTGACATCAATTTGAGCCTTTGAAGTCAAAGCTTTGAGAAGCAGGGGAAGGAAAGAATTAATCTAGCCCCTGACTTTGCCTGCAGTTTTTATGTGGTCTTATACAGCTGAGAGTAAGAATCTAAATTTGAAATAGGTTATACTAAAATCGAAAAATTCATGTGGTCCAAAGTCCACATGTATTTCAAAGATCCCATTAGTGCTAGACATTAAATGCTGGAGGTGCTTTTGGAGATTTCGTATATTTACCTGTGGCTCCTAGACCTTGCCTCATTGAAAGACTCTGTGATCTCATTCCCCTTCATCTTGTAGTTGCAAAACATGATGATATATTAAACATTATAGCACTTTAGAGTTTGTAAAACATTTCCTTTTTATTATATCATTTAATCTTCAAACTTATGGAGCAAGATTTTATTGTTCTCACTTATAGGGAGGATATGAAGGTTGAAGGAGATTAGTCAGTCAACCCCAAGTCACTCATCCAGGATTCAGAACCTTGCCTTCTGACTTTTTTTTTTAATTGAGGTAACATTGGTTTGCAACACCATATATGAATCAGAGTTATAGGATCACACTCCTCAGATGTACATGCTCCCAAGGCCTATTCCAACCACAAGCACTGTTTTACTTACTCCTTCCCAATCTCTTCATTCCCATCTGCAACTTGGCCCTTTTTAAACCAAAACCCAGCTATATCTCATATGAATTCCAACCAATAAAGAATGAGGGGCACCCCAAAAAGGAAAAACTAGATCACATAAGTCTGAATTTTTTGGAGGGTGTGTCCAAGTATGAAAAAATGTTCAACATCACTAATTACCAGGGAAATGCAAATCAACACCCTAATGAGATATCATCTCACACCAGTGAGAATGGCCCATTTTTTAAAAAATTAGAACTAACATGCTGGTGAGGATGTGGAGAATAAGAACCCCCTTACACTGCTGTGGGAATATAAATTGGTCCAGCCACTATGGAAAGCTGTATGAAGTTTCCTCAGGACACTAAAAATGGATCTACTGCATGATCCAGTGTTTCCATTCCTAAGAATCCACCGAAAGGATACAAAAACACTAATTTGAAAGGAAACCTGCACTCCCATGTTCATTGCAGTTACTATTTCCAATAGCCAAGATATGGAAACAACTGAAATGCTCCCAAATTTGAATATTTTTAGTTGAATTAAGTAGCCTAACTTGGCTTAGAGAAGAGAGCAGAATGTTTAAGTCCCCAAACAGGCACCTATAGAGTTCCCTAATTAACTAAAAGTATAGAGCAATCAATAGATCTCTTTGAAAATCACTCTTCCAAACATACTTTGCTCCTCATGCGATTGTCTCAATGAGGCACATGACTCCTAAGGAAGTCATGTATGAAAGTTCAAAGTCAAGCTATGAAAGTTCAAGTAGTTGAGAACACTTCAGTCACCTAAGTACATAAATTAGAAGAACAAATCCCTTTCAAGTTCATGTTCATTTTACAGTGGAGTAAACTGAGTCTTAGCAAAGAGAAATACCTCACCCACATTTAGATGACACATACTAGGCGTAGTTGGCACAAAGTCCCAAGTTTCATGATGCCCAGGTGTGTTCTAGGTTGTTCTCGTGAGAATAAAGAGCAAGGGGATCCACATTCAATTGAGGAAGGAGTTCAGTGTAGCTCCTAGGTTAAGGCAACACAAACTAGTGTTTTCATGGCTTTGCCTGGCCTAGCCTGACACCATATCCAGCATTCCTCCATTCAGACACCCAGGAAACAGTAATCACATATCCAACTATCACATCATTTGACCCTTAAACAAATCTATGACTTAGAGCGGATACTACTTCCCCACTTAACATGGGGGCGTACTTGGGAAACGGCCTGCTCAGGGCCATGTGGGCACCATCAGCCTTCAAAACCAAGCTGCTTGTCATCACAACAAGTGCCATCTACTGTTTCATGCTGCCCTTGTGGAAACAGGAACCCAAAGGAGATGAATATCCCATTTTGGAGGCCTGCAGGGGTATGACTGCACGCCCCACAATGGGGAATGTGGTTCATTTACATAATCTGCTTTGGCTAGTAGAGTACTCACCCCCTTTGTGGGCAGTCACCTCCTCCTGGTGACTTCTGCAGCATACATGGGGCAGCCTATGTCAGTCAACCACCAAACTAACCTTGCCTGTACATGTGTGTCTGGGTTTGATGTCTCTCTTACTAACTCCACAAAGTTGTGTGAGCAAACCAAGGCCGTCCATTCTGCTGATTTTCCACCTGTCCTTTTGGTAGGCCAACCAGTCTTCAGGAAGGTTCATGCTAGAGAACATCCGATTCCCTCTACTGTAATCACCATTGCAGGTACTCATTTCATCGTGGCCTTGAAAACTAGTTTAATTAACTTGAAGCTAACTTCCTTCAAGTGTTTCTTTAGGTCTTTAGACATTAAAGTAACACAAGTGAATCCCTGTTGTCTCTAAAACATTACTAATTAATGCCGTGGCCTCTCTAGCAGCTGAGGAACAAAACGCAACCACGACAGGGCAGGACAGCAGGATTGGAGGAGGGATGGGAAGATCTACACAGAAGATGGATCCCTTTCAAGTTTCAATATAGTTTGATTTCTTGCAAATATTGCTCTCAAACATGGGTCTTTCACCCCAATTATAATGAAGTTTCTTTAAAAGCAAGTTATATGTCTTCCCAGAGCCTTTTCTGCCTCCAGCAACATGTTAGCCATTTATACACAGATGAAAGTACATCTGTGGGGTTTCTTCAGTGGGAAACATTGACAGGTGACTAGAGGACTATATGACGGTCCCAGTTCACTGGATGTCTGGGGTCCTGGCACTATCCTTGCACTGTGTCTGCATGAGGATGCAGAGCATTGCTCTTCAGCCTAAACCATCTCCCATATCCCTGCCTTTCTTCATCTTCTCATCCTACCACCCGCTCAGTAATCATGAGACACAGCCCTGACTATAGAGTTCGTCCAGAATATTCCACATGGAAATAAAATACCAGTCTCCAAAGTCTCTGATCGGATTAGACAGCCAGGTGCTGGAAACTGTCAATAGATCCCTGCTTTCTGATTTGTCAGAACAGCTCTGAGTAAAGGCCTGAAAAAAACCTTAAACAAATTGTGCCATCACTGGCCATGTGTCCTTTTCCAAATTCTACATCATTTGTTAAGACTAATAATTAAAAATACACTAGAAAATATCAATAGTTGTTCCTCAGGTGCATATCTGCATGGTGAGCTGGGTCGTGCAGGTTCTAAGAGGATTCCTGCTCTTTGCAATTCCTCTTACGATGTTGCTTTAGACAGAGTCCAAGCTAAAAGCACTAAAAGCAGTGTTTTCATAGTTCTGCTGTCCTCAGATCCGAGGTTCCTACCTGTTTATTTTTATTACTTGTCATTTGAAAAATCAATTACTCAGGAAAAGGGCGGCTCCCTACTGATGACTACCTCACAGGATTGCTTTGTCTTTTTGATACTTATTTGAACAGTAGGTGTTAATTAAGCATTTAATTTTTAAGTTGGATTGGTTAATTCAGGCTGTAATATAATTTATTATCAATGCAATAAAATATAGCACATTTACAAAGTAAATATATAAATGTGCGTGTACATATGTATATAAATGTACATATACATATACACACATACACAGAGAGAATCAATTCTCTGACTACAAGAGACTAACAAAATTAAAACCACAGCAAAACTAAAACTGTATCTCTGTGCATAAGAAAATTAAAATGACTTGACCATGGTAACATGGACTGCATTGGACCTAGTGCACAAGTGAAAAACGTAGATCAGAGATGATTCAACAATTTTAAACTATTCCCCATTCAATAAAAAGGTATCAAAAGAGAGAATAGTTTTGACATATTGAGTTATCTCTCTCTGCCAGTCTTAAGATCATACATGCTAATTTATCACTAGCACATAATAGTTAGGATTTACCCAACTGCCTTCTCTCAGTTACATACAAGAATAATTATATCTTAAATATTTATGATAAACATTAAGTGAAAATAGTTCTGACCCTTCTGTGCTATCATTCATTCCTGCTTCTCTCTGTCTAGAATGTACCTCTTAGCCATCCTCACCCCAACCTTCTCCTGGCAAGCCTCTATACATGCTTAAAGGCCAATTTGAAATATCTCTCTCTTTGCAGCCTTTTCTGACTCCTTTAGAGAGAGCAAACTGCTCTCCATGCCTGGTTCCTCAGCCCATACCACACTCTCCCAGAAGCACCCCAGCTATATTCCTTACTTCTCACTAGACCATGAGTTCCTGGAAAATTTGGAGGAGGGAGAGTGCTTCAGCTGTGCTGACATATTGTAGGAGTGTAATGACATTTGCTAAATGAATAAATTATATATTTATTCATAGAGCAAATAAGACATTGTTCTAAAAGTGAGTCGGAGAGTCAAACTACATATTTATTGAGCATCTATTATATTCCATATATGGTAATAGGCTCTGGGGGAAGTGAGGACAGCTCAAAAAACAAAGAGACTGTTCTATCTCAGCAAGTTTACATGCTGGATATTTTCGTGAAAAGGTGACTTATAAATAAAAATTGTTTATTAACAGTGTCCATATTCAATAAACATAATGCATGTTAAGGAGTAAATTCAGTGTTAGCATATTTGTTGTAAAACTGGTGAATTGAGAAATATAATCATGCAGGAAGAGGTGGGGTTTTGAAAGATGAGTAGCACTTAGCCAAAATAAATAAATAAATAACCCCCAGCAAAGTCTTTCCCAGATGAGCGAACAATGGTATAAAAGTATGATGTTAAATTAAAATCAAGCTTGGCACAAAAATATAAGAAGTGATAGAAAAAAGGTGCCTTGTTTTTATTTCGGTTCATATGAAATCTCTTAAGACAGTATTTCCTAAATTTTAGTCTCCCTCTTGCTTTCTTTACAATATTTACTTTGCTACAAACTATACTATTATTTATTTCAAGTCAACTTTTTAAAATTGCTTTTATTTATGTCTTTATATCACTAAATTTGCTTTTTCAGGAAATTTTATCACACAAAGACTAGTATCATACATTCTAAACAGAAAATAAGATTAAAACATTTTAGAATGGGAAGATATGTTATTCAATTCTACCTAGATACTGTCAAATATTCTATGACTGAGAATCAGTTTCTCTTTCTTACACAATGTAAAAACTTTCTTAAACTGGTAGAACCAGTTGTAGGACAAAACAGCACCGAGCCAAGCATTTCTTCTTGGTCAGAAGGACTGAAGAATGACTGAAAGGGAATAACCTTTCACACACTGTGTGATTCAATTTCATCTACTCCCATGCCCATTTACTTAATACCATGTTCCAAGTCATTTCATTCTGTGAAATGCGACATTGAACAGTGCCACCCCATCACCTTCCTTTTGTAATTTCTTTTTTTCTACCAAAATTGCCATGAGACCCATTAAAAACTTACCACTTATAAAAGTAAATGACAGAAAAAGAAGCCATAATAAATATTCTCCCCCAATGACTTTGAAATTCAAATAAAAATTCAACTTATAATATTTCTTCTTCTGGAAAAATAATTCTTATTTGATAGACATCCATTTTCAGACAAGGTTTTGAACAAAGGCACTAATATAACCTGCTATCATGAAAATTACCAATAACATTGTCTTGGCCTTGAAGATCAGAAAGCAGTAAGAATTAAAATACGATTGACTTGAGTGCAAAGTAAACTGGAATTCACATGCCTTAGCCAACCCCCTTGACTAGGGCACATCTTGGAGATCTCAGTCAGAACCCTCATTCATTACTTCCCAAGCCTATCAAAAGAATATTGCCATTTTATAGTTATCTGCTAACATTCAGCAGTTTCTGGCCAATCCAAAATCACTTAACTTTAGTCTTCATCTAATTTTTTTTGGTGCCCTGTAATTATGGGAAAGAAAAGAAGATTCTGAAATATGCTCTTAGAAAGACACTATAGAAAACATGCTAAACCTGCATTTACTTTCACTTGGTTTTGACACTTGATACAAAAAAAAAAAATGCTAGCAGTCCCCTGTAGCCGCTCTGCTGTCCACCCTCATGGCGATCTGCCCCAGGAACCAGTTCTCACCAACATTTGCTAGAGCAGCCCATGGAGTCACCATAGCAGCAGCCCTCAGCAGAGGGACACTGTATCTTTGGAGGGGATGGAGATATGGACTCCTGTAGAAGTTAATGTCTAAATGCAAAAAGCAAGATGTCTAAGCTCACATTTCCTGATGTCTCCTCAGTCAACAGACTCCTGCTGCAGGGAAGGTCCTAGAAGCAAAGGCATCAGGTTTGAGGTATTTGTATACCACAGACTACCTTTTGGAGATAATGTTCCTTCAATTTGACTCCAAGGGGAAGTGGGCTGTCTTGTTACAGCATCCTGTGCCTGAAGGCTAAAGGGGCCGAGTGATTACAGAAACAATATTCGTCCTTCACATGTGCATAGCCTTTTCAGTCTGGGATTTCTCCTAATGACCTTCATGCAGAGGAGCCAACTGTGAGCTTCCCCTCATTAATGAACTCTCAAGTCCATTAACATTTCCTCAGCACCCACTAGCCTCTCCTGGAGTGTAAGCTCCGTGGTTCTGGAAATAATCATGTTCATGTGGTGAGTAGTATTCATTCCCCAAAGGCCATGCCCTCGCCCTCCCTGTTTAATGTGGGACTAACATGGTCAAGGTCTTCCTAACATATCTCAACTCTGCCTCAGAAAGAGGAAGCATTGGATCCCAGACATCTTACTGAAACAGGAATGGATGCTTTTGCTTCTTAACTTGCAGCAGGGGCTCTTGGCAAGGGAGAAACTAAGATCAGAATTTCTTTCACCACCTCTGGCCCGGAGGCATTCTCATTTGCCTCTAAGTGGAGAAGGGGAAGCCAGATTCCTGGCCCTAGCACTTTTCATTGTATTTCCTTTTGATCGCATGCCAAGGAATGTGTTCAAGAAGGCAGCTGAGCCAGTGTCACTGGGTACAGCTAGGTGGTTCCCTCAGTATAGACAATGTGCAGGCAGTGTGTTTCTGGTGATATGCCCCTATAAGTGACTTTTCCTGATCTTCACTTTGGCATATGCTTAGGTTGTGGAACTTTCTGGTCACTGTTGTCACAGTGATATGCTACCTGACACCCTAAAATGTCTGTCTAATTCTCCTTCCAGTCTCATGTTCTCACCAAGGGACTTCTAGTAGGTCACTAGGGCTTCCTTCCTTCCTTCCTTTTTGGCTTTCTCAAAGCAGGATCCGAAGATTTCCAAATAACATTGCAATTGCGAATAGGGCTCACTTTCTTGCCCTTCCCTTTTACAGAGGAATGTGATGACAAGCAGCCACTGACCAGCAAAGAAGAAGAAGAGAGGCGCATTGCAGAAATGGGGCGCCCTATTCTGGGAGAACACACCAAGCTAGAAGTGATCATTGAAGAATCTTATGAGTTCAAGGTATGCCGACCAGCACTGGCCACTGCAGAGGCCAGCCCCTCTTGGAACCAAGACTGTTCACAGTGTTGGCTCATTCTGTAAGATCCATCTGCAAAGAGAAACAGATGTAATATCAGGAACTGGCTTATTTACTGAGAGGCCTTCAGAGCAGAATTGGAATGACAGAGCTAGTATGGGAACCAAGAGTTCCTGTAAACCAGACATCATCTCAGCATGTGGTCAAAATTGCCCCAAAGGCAGGTCTCTGAGGGGAGAGCAGGAAAGAAGCCAGAGTAGATTCTAAGAGATAATGTGTGGAAGAAATTAAGTTCTATTTGACAAAGCAAGTAAATCTGTTAGAAGCAAAACATTCACACTGCTAAAATTTAGGAGGCTTTTGTTTGGGAGGGGGCTAGTCAGCCCTCCCTATACAACAGCCATTGACAAGATCTCATTTCTCCTCAATCCTCCTCTTCAGATCCTGGCACATTCTAGCACTGTCAACATATTGAAGGTATTGTGATTCTAACCAGAGAGTTTATAACTGAGCTGAAAAAATTGGATTCCCAGTTCTCTAGATGATGAAAGTTGTTTTTCAGAAGTTAAGCCCATGGGTCTTAGGACAAACTGAGGACTTGGAGGTGAAACTTCCTACCCACTGTTGGATGCTTCCTCTGCCCCAACCGCACCTCCCTTATATTCAGGCTCACCCACATAAGACTACTATTTTTTGAAGCCCCCAGTGGAGCCACATCTTAGTTCTGCAGAGGGGTATGAAAAGGAGTATCCTTTCTCTGGCTTTCCAGAGCTACAAACCCAGGGCACAGCACTATTCTGCCAGTTTATTTTTCAAAAACAGAATCTTCCCTGTTTGAAAAACCAGAATGAGATTCCCCCCAAAAGAGAGAATCAGACCACACCAAGTTAGAAGCTTCAGTCTTTTATCTGGATATTTTATAGTCATGGTCCCTTTCTCTTTAGTTGAGCCTGTTCACTATGTTTCTTTTAATTTCATTCACAAATTAAGGCAGACGATAGGAGACAGGTGGAAAGAAAAATGTCTTGGCAATTAAGTGGAACTTTTAAAAAGACAAAAATGCAATTAAACTGTCCCTTCAGATGACTATGAATCTATTTGTTAACTGTTCCTTTCACTCATTTCCAGAGAAAGAGTGAACTCTGGTGAGCACTGGGATCAGAGATTTCTAGGCATATCCTAGCATCAGAGCCACCATTGTTTGATCTGGAACCTGGCTGGGTACATACACATGACTAGTGCATGCAAGGGTTCCCTGTGATTCTAGACATCTTGGACTATCCATTTCTAAGGACCAATCTGACCAAGGGTGCCCAGTTTACCACTTCCCATGCACCCTCTTTCATGTGCAGGCAGAGCTACTTGCTGGGGCAGAGATCATACATCTTGGCCCACTTGATCCCCACTTCTCACAGGGAGTTGTGCATTCTTTCTGTTATGGAAAAAGCCCCAAGCACCCCTGACTGGGAAGTGTGACTGCAGCGCCACCTTCTAGGAGCACTGCATTGGGTCAGGAAGGGCACAGGCTTCTGGGTAGTAAATGTTTTCTCAGGTCCAACACTCCTTCTGGTCATCACTCCGGTTATCTGAATCTTTGAAGTTTCCTCAAGTCTCTAGTTGTTAGGACTACTAATCTTCCTAATGTAACTTTTATAGACTGTTTTATCTCCTCCAAGTTCATCAGTGTAATAACCGTTAACACTAAGGCACCCCATGAGAGCATGTTTCTGGAGGGCCCTTAAGTATCCATTGTGGCATCATATTATTTTAGAAACTTCTTTTCATTGAACATAACTGCCTCGAAAGCTGTTCAAAGCTCTCCGAATTACATTAGAGTTCCAAATAGGGCTGACACCTCACAGTGTCCCTCTATGCTTTGCCCATGGAGTTCTCATTTACAAGTAAGAGGACTTGACTAGCACCCACTGCTGAGGGTGAGGTTATCACAATCACAAGTCTAGAACAGTGAAGAGCTGATAACTGGTATTTTGGAATAACATAAATGCCGATGTCCAAGTTTAGGTGTCTGAACTTCATATTCTTCTAGATTCATGCCCTCTCATCTCATAGGTCAAGGGAAGACAAGTACGTAAATTAAATGCTAGAAGAACCCAGGTTATGAATCTATTCTATAGTCTCCATGGTAAACTTGAGCTAAAGTCTATAATTATCCTGGGTTTTACATAGATAAAGCCTAAATTTAGTTTACCTTAAAACGTTGTTCTTTAGTCTGTGTTCACTGTTAGAGGTTTATCTTTTCCACCCTCCCAGTTGATGGAATCATCAGCTTCAGAACAAAGAGGCTTCCTTCAGAGGCCTGCCCCAAGTTTTCATATAGTTAGGCAAGTTCAAGATCATTTCTTGTGACATCCTACATATAACTTTGAATTGACATCAACCAAGACACTCAGGGTGCTTGTGGAAATGTGGCTGAGTGGAGAGAGCCAATGCACATGCTCATCTCCTGCTTCAAGTTCAGGTAGCTGAGCACTGCAACTGTTACAGCTGTTCTCAGGGACACTCGTTTGTTCTACGAACGAGGCTAAGTGTTGAAAGGTTGCTGCCCCAAGGACAATCTATCCAAGAATGATATTGAAATTACAGAGTAGGCCAGGGAAAGCTGGGCCCTTTCATGTTCATTATCACTTCAATGTTTCAAGTCAGTTCAAATGACTCTTAGGAGACTGACACTCTTGAAGTTCTGAGTCGCTCTGGCCTTGTGTACAGGCCTTCCAGGTCACATTTCCCTTACTCCTAGCTAGCTGATAACATGCCCGCTCACTCTCCCAAACCATAGTCAATTCAGATACGCTACATTAAACATATGTACAGATTCTAACTTAAGGCAAATAATACGTGTTTTCTACCTCTTTGCAATTAGTGGGAATTCGAGGATGCCCTGACAGTAAGTGTGGATGTTTGGTAGACTAGTCACTGTGGTAGTTTCTCTGGAGAGAGCAGCCTCATGTCCTTGGAATCACCCTCTTCCTGTAGTTGCTATGATCTGTGGTAGTGCTTTGGGTGCTTCTGCTTACTTAGTCTTCCTGTGAATGCCTGGCTGCTCCTATTGTTATGTTAACTGACATTTACAAAGCTAGAAAGTGCTAATTGTACCAAACCAAGTGCTTTAAAAAGTCTGAAGAAAAGCAAAAGACTCAGGGCTAGCAAAGCAGGAGGACATTCAGTGCAAGGTAAATTACAACGTGCCCTAAGCCATGTGAATTGATTTTCTTGTGGCATCTTGTCTTTCACTTGCACCAGTGAGTGAATTCTCTAATAGCCAGGCTGACAAAATCAGTATCCAAAGAAAAATCCACTTACTGATAGTCATGTGGCAGCAATTCTGAGGCTCTTCTGCCTGGTTGCATTTCCTTGACAAACAAAAATACAGTAATAATATTTTTTCATTTCATCATTTACTTGCCATATCCAGTTATTCACAGATACATAATGCTGAGCAGGGCATGCATTAATTTGGTTGCACACAGCACACTATAGATGAATAGGGTAGAGAAGCCAAGTTCATAAAGCGTTCAAGGGGAATGGATAGGCTTCTGCAACATCTGCTATGCTGAACACGAAGGCTACTCTTCACTGGCCATTGGGCAGTGAAAGAGGCTTATACTTCTCTGAAGAAGTCTCCATTTCAGCATGTTTCCAAGTAAAAACTATGCTTGTTTGCATAATCATAACAGTGTTTGATGTCAGTACTGTTGTTCTGAGCCTCACATCTGCTACCCTTTATATAACTCTGGGGTTTCAAAATCAGCGAGGTCTTAGATTTCACCAAGCCTTAACCAACCTAGCAGTTATTATCTCTTTCTTTTCAACCTTTCTAGAGTACTGTGGACAAACTTATTAAGAAGACAAACCTAGCCCTTGTGGTTGGGACGAACAGCTGGAGAGAACAGTTTATTGAAGCTATCACCGTCAGCGCTGGTGAGTGCCTTTCTCACATGTTAGAAATGAGTACAGCCCAAGAGTGCTTTTCCTGCTGTGACCACTTGGTCTATATCACAGTACCAGAGAACTTCCATAAGAATTTAGCAGATAAATATATGTTTTAGTTTTTGTTTTTAGCCTATATGCACATTTTGGAGACTCAGGCATTCTAGAGGAAGCAAATGTCTTCAAACATGACATTCTTATCTGTAGATGTTGCAATTTTCACTCTGGAAATAGATGAAATATTTAAAGAATTTGTGTCTCTAAATCCCTGATTGCCAATCACGAGATTTTATCTAGAAAATTCCGTTAAAGCTAGACAGAGTGGCCTGGTCAGGAAGGAAGCAGCAAAATCATAGGGAAAGGATATTAAGACACCTCACTACTGCCATCTGCATCATTTTACACTCTCTTCAACAATGTCTAGCAAATAAGTGTCTGCACTGGCTCTAGAAGTGGAAATAGAATCACATTCTGTTTCTTCCTGTCTAAGCAAAGTGCAGAGCTTTATTTAGGAAAATCATACAAAATGAAATGTTTTAATACCCGCAGTTTCTGAGGGAATTAAATATAGAAAGAAGTGGTCCTTTTCTGCATTGTCCAGCCTCATCCACATCTCTTTATATTTTGATCATATAAAAATAGAGGAATGTCCCTCTCAAAGATTCATGAAAGCATCACCCTCGTGGGGTTGTTATTCTCTGTTCCTCTGCTCTCTCTATGGTGTCCCTTTCCCTTTAAAGATCACCGTAGGTTCATGTCTACTGTTGCAGCTAATGAACAAAGCTAGAGTTTCCTAAATAGTGATTCCCAAACTGTAAAATATGGAAACAGCGTCACTAGCAGTTGGGCCATGACTTCTAACACAACCCCCTCTTTCCAATCTGCCACAGAATAATTTGACAGATCTCCCAAGTGCTGTGGGAACAGAGGGTGGTTAAAAAAAAAAAAAATGCCTGCTTATTATTAGTGCTGTTTATAACCACACTTTGGTTTCTTGCAATTGAGTATACAGTAGGAATGTATGAGCATTTAATGGTGGGCAATTGCTTAGAAGAGTAGATTTGGAATTTACACGTAATTTCTAATGGAAAGGAGGAAATTCCCTGTCTTTGTCCATTTGGGCTGCTATAACAAAATACCACAAACTGAGTAGCTTATAAACAACAGACATTTATTTCTCACAGTTTTAGAGGCTTGAAGGCCAAGGTCAATGCCCTTGCTGTCTAGTGACAGTCCACTTCTTGGTTCACATGGGGGAAGGGAGAAGAGACCTCCCTGCAGTCTCTTTTTAATGGCATTAAAAATCATGAGGATTCTGTTCATTTCCTATCATCTTCCAAAGGGCCACATCTCCAGATACCACACTGAAGGGTAGGAGTTGGAGGCTGGGGCATGAATATCCAGTCTATAGCATTCCCTCACTGAGGCTATATTTTTCTATAAATCTAAGAACATTCTGAGTCATGAGCCATAGCAAAGCAAAAAAAGTAAAAGGACAAAGATGGCTTGAATAGGAAACTGTTAACAAGACCTCATAGTAGTAAACATTAAGCATAACCAAATTGGTTTATAGGCTTTGACATATGAAATTGAAACATTAAAAACAACATAAGCTTTAATGAACCATTCCTAATAGTGTCCAAGTTTCCTTTGACTGTGAATACATGAGCATTTTGTTTCTTAGACTGTACTGAACATCATTCATTCATTTTTGCACAGGCCAATTGTTGTTGGTTCAAGGGCTATCATAGTGAATGAAATAGACAAATACCCCTGTCTTATTGGAGCTTATATTCTATGGGAGGAGACATTCAATTAGACAAAAAGTTAAATAAACTATGTTTGTAATAGTGAGCTTACCGTGGAGAACAGCAAAGCTGCAGAGAAAACAAGAAGTATGTGTAGGGGCTGCCATGGACCATGGTCTAGACGATTCCATCAGAAAGGCACATTCATGCCAAATTTGCTTTTCTAGCAGTGGAATGATTTTGTGTGGTTTCATTCATTCATTTTTGTAACTGTCAGAGACAAGCATTTTATGACCAACCCCTGGCAATGAAAAAGGGTAACTTTAAAGAGGGAGATTGTGTTGTGAATGGAGCTAAAGCTATGCTACAGAGAAAGGTAAGGTTTCAGAGAAACAACTATAAAAGTGCTAATTCTTGCTTAAACAAGCAGGTTTTGGTTTACAAACAATTTCCTAAACTATGCTGTATCAATTCCTCTCAAAACCCCAGGAGCTAAGTATTATGATCATCCTTCCCTTAAATAGAAAGAATTGAGTCTCAGCCAGGCAGCATGGCCTTGGCATGCAGCTCAAAGCCCTGATCTACCAGACAGTAATCCAGTGTGCTGGCCACTGCCCTTCTGAGAAAGTTCAAAGTGAGGGAAGCTGCTCCCGCCTTGTCTCATTGAGTGACAGCAGCTTGTCACTCCTGGTGCCATGGCTCCAGCGCTTGCCATGGTGCTAGCTCCTGCCCCAGTCTGTCAGAAAACTATAAATGAACGAAATGCAAATCCTCTGGTATTCTCATTTGTCAAGAGTTCTATTGTGTCTTGTGTTTCTGTATGACTGCTTGGAAATAAGAGAAAATTGCTTGGAAATTTGCAGGCTGCTGAGTAAATTTGCCTTGTTTACAATTTTGAGACAAAATATTAGAAAGCCAAACCTATATTTTATAGGCACTAAATCACATGAAGGACAGAAAGCTCAACATTTGTCATTATGATTAAATTTGAGTGTCTAAATAATACTAGTATTCTTAAGGTGCTAAATGGATAACAAAATTTGTAAAGTGGCAATTATTGAAAACAGACTTTCATTGGATTTTAAGATTTTATGGCTAAACAGTTGCAAATCAGAAAGATTTGGCTTATTAAAAATATTAAATTGCTTTCAAATAGCCCTACTGAGATATTTTTTCCTATGCAATTTTCTGTGCAAAATTGAATCTATATATCTTTTTAAACAAAAGTAATAATTTTGTAAATACTATTTGCTTCTTCTCACTGATTATATTTAAACTAGTTTTGAGGTAACCCCCTGGCAGTGTGTAGTGCCAGCAAGGCACAGAGCAGGTTCTCAATGATCCCAGCAGATGGGTAGAGGAGACCTGGAGCCCTCGGTGGCTTTTTCAGGCTTTTATTGATCCTTACATCAGAAGCAACCAGGAACACGGCAGGCAGGGGTGCCAGGGGCCAGGAGGCTGTCAGGCCTCCTGGCCCCTGGCGAATCTCACTATCTCTGGGCTCTGCTTCTACATCTCTTTATTCTCTTAGTTCCTCTGCTGGCGTCCTCATGACACTGATACGCCATGTGCCTAAGCCCAGGTGCACCCACTTACGCATGCCCACTCCCTACTGGAGGTGCCCGCCATCAGGCATGTGTGCAGGACCGGAGGTGTCCATCATTGACAACAATGGCTAAAGGGCGGAAAAGCCTGACAAATTTCTCTTTACCTGCTTTCTATGAATTTATTTCATAGATAAGTACTCCAGCTCCCATAAGCATGTTTCTGTGAACCAAATCCTTTAAGTTCAGTGTTTGAAGGGTTAAAGGACTTAGGAGATTCTAGAGATTAAGTAGGGATTAAACAGTCAGTTCCCAGCAGTTCTCTATCTCTTGATTCCCGGGTAGAATATCAGCAGCAATAAAATGCAGCCATTAAGTGGCTGTCAGAAACTTCCAAGGCAAGTCCAATGCCATCATTGCTTTTCAGATGTGCCAGAAGAGGCACTTCTACGTGATGCTCACGTTCGTTGCATATCCAGTTTGAATGATCCCCATGCCTCATTCCCCCTACTGTCTCTACCTGGGCAGAGTGGAGGCTTTACTTTAAGAAGTTGTGTACTGGCTGGGGTACAAGAGAGAAACGTGTCGGGGAAGAGGGCAAACATGGTTTGGATGAGAACCGGAATATCAATGCCGGGTCCATCACATCTATACTGTTGTTGTTCACACCAGTCCTTGGCCATGAAAGGTAAAGGGGAGAACCATAGCCAGCTTGGCTTTGGACATAGATTTTGGTTTGTGTCCCAGATCTCCAAAACTCCCTGGGTCACTCTGGGCAGACTACTTCATCTCGAAATCTCAGTTATCTACTATGTCAAATGTAGATAGAGCAGCTGTCAAGATTAATTCAAGTAATACATGTATTTCACAACTCCTGTCTATATATTTGGATATCACAATTGGTTGTTTGGGGGCAAATCATCTTGAAGATTTCACAATAAAATATATCCATTTTTTGTATAAAATGCAGTATTCAGTTTAATTACTAAAATGACAAAGTGAATAAAAACTCTGGTTTTGTGCAAGTACGTGTGCCACTTCATAGCTGAGAAAACTGAGCAGAAAAGCAGTGTAACTTACTCAAGAAGCAAAACTGCCACTGATAGTACAAATGACAAATCAGCCAGAGTGATCGCCAACGTGCAGCGTGGGTCCCCTTGCACTGCCTTGGGTCTGAGTACACACCCATTAACACATGCACATATACAATGTGTGCATGGTTTGCACAAACACACATGAGCACCCAGAGACACATACAAGGACGACATGTGTGCACACAGAGAGACACAAATCACACAATGAGGACATGCACCTTATAGGACATGAATCTTTAACTATTTGTATAAGTCAGTCGCAGCTTAAAATCTGAAAGGGTTTTTTCTTCTCATATTTTTTTAATTCCCCTAGAACCGCATTTGTAGTTCTTTAGGGAAGATGCTAAACTTCCTGCACAAATACATAGACTTTTCTTACCTAATAATCTGTGACTTTCTTTCAAAAAATTCAACCACTGCCCTCCTTTTTACTTGATCATTTTAAGTATCCAGCACTAAGGATTTTCCTGAAATTTTTCACTTTTACATAGACCCTGGATACATCAATTGTACTATTAATTGATACAATTGATATCAATGAAGGACCCCTCAAAAGTGACGAAAGAAAAAAAGTTTGGCTGAGCACCTAACTTTCTAAATGAGAGTGCTGGATGGGTGAACTCTCACAGCCTGCTGAGCACTAACACTGAGAGCTGGGCCAGGTCCCTGGGGCATCAGCAGTGGGGCCACAGTCCCTGCCCACCTACCGGGATCGCCCATTAAACCTTCAGTCCCGGGACAGCTTATTGTCACCTTCTGTTCTCCCAAAAAGAGAGGGTGAGAAGATTTTCTTCAAACTGTAGCTCCAAGCAAACTGTGATTGTGATTCAGAAGTGCCTCATGTTCTTCCTGCTTCTGCTGGCACTCAGAAATGCCATGGACACCTCTGCAGCAGGAAGACATTCAGCATGAGGCTAGACTGGTAGTTGCAGCTGGTCTGTCCACACTCACCTCACTTCACACTAGATCCCATCAGAGACCCTACTTCAACTAAAGCGTGGAGTGCAGGGGCTCCTGAGTCTGCCAAGCCAACATGGAGACCAGTTCAGTTCAGGGCGTGCTCTGCTATCAGTTGTTCGTACTGCACGGAGTAATGAATGCTCTCAATTAAACTGAATTATTTAATAGAAAGGCTGTCAACTCAGTGGTGCCTCTGGATAATAATTGACTTGAAAATACTGTCAACCTAAAGTTTGATCCTGTAGGTCCTAAATAATAAATAATAAAAATGGTACCTCAAATAAGTTTCAAGGTATTGCCAGCAATCCGGTCTAAGCAAGAATCTTCCTAGCATCTCCTCTATTATTAAACATCTTTACCAAGGAGACACTCTTATTACTTGATGTGATAACCCTGGGTCACAGAAAATCCCATTTAAGCAGTTTACCATTGAGAATCCAGAGGCCCAGAGTAGATCTATAACTTATTTAGTTAAGGTCACACAACTGGTAAGTGGACAACTAGAATATGAAATCCCATCTTTGTGAGTTCCAAGCTGGTAAACTTTTAGTATGACCCTAGATGTTTCTCCTGCAGCTTTAATTCAGGTCTTAAGTGGCTCCTTTTCATATGAATTAAATGCAAGACAAAGGGGGTGATAGTGATGAGACTTTTAATCTGTTACACACTGTCAGTTACTCTCATTTATATATTTGGGGATCACTGTAAGTTTTAGACTGAAGCACAGAAGCATCAGAAAGAATAATAATCATGAAAAGTGGGCAGGTTTAACAACTATATTCCCTCCAATGCCTCACTTTAATCCCATCACGAGGAATTCAGAAGGATTAGAACTAGAAACTAAATCAGGTCTTCCAAAACAAAATGGAGTCAATGCCCATTCTTTTTTCCAAGCTCCTGGTGTTCCCCTATGGTATTATTAGTAATTGAAGTATGTTTTACATGCTCAGAGTCACTCACATGCTTGAACTAATAGTAGTATCAATTATTTTAAGCTCTAACAGGAGATGTGAGAAACACAGCTGTCATGCAACTTAGCGTTTGTTCCTTTTTCCAATATATGGCTAAAATTCACTTTTTTGTTGTAGAGATTACATATTACATGAATGATAAGTCATTTAATGTAAAAAATTACATGTTGAAATTTTTGGCTTCTTTGGAGGCTTGCATTCAAATGGTCAAAGAGCTCCCCACTAGTAATATAGCTCTAACCTTACCTGAAAAATTAGGAGATTGGAATATGTGTGTTTGGGACATAGAAATAGAAAATGGTTCTCTAAAGAACTCTTAATTTTCAGTCATAAATGTCCACTTGCTTTCTGTAGTACTGATATTTAAAATTCAGCCCTCTGGCTTTAATCAAGATAGAATATCTGTCTCAGAGTACATGTTAGATAAATTGGGTAATTACACTGACTTGGCCAAAGCTAATTTAAGACATCTAATGCCTAAGACATACTGTTTAATGGTCACATTAGATAAATTCAGTAGCTGCTCTCCCTCACTTTGAATTAAATAGCAGAAAGTAAAGTTTCTTTAACTTATTATCAGTGTCCTTTTGAAAACTACTCTCACTCTTTTATGATTTAGGTATTATTTAAATTTTTACCTTTAAAATATAATTGAAAAGTATTCTTGTATCTTTCCATAGAGTGATTATTTATGTCATTCACTACATTTAAAGAAAACCTCCTTTACCTTAAAGATGTTTTCTTTTTCCAGCAAATTAATGTTCATCATCTCTGTAATCAGAAAACCTTAGCTATATAAATCAGTGCTTTCCTATTTGCTATCATCGTTAAAAGTTTAGTCAATTATTGTTTGCCCAAGTATTCAAAGTTCCCTCAGCTCAGTTCTGAAAGCATCATTTATTTCTGCTTAATTCAGATATTTTGTTCTATTTTATCTTGAAATATATTCTATTAATAGGTACAGATCCGCTAAAGTCCTCTTAGAAATAGAAATAATCTAAATTAAAATTCCTTTTTTAAAACAACAGCATATATATGTCTTGTTCCTAGACAGTGTTTGGCAATGATTATTCTTGAGTGAAGAATAAATGAATTTATATATGCATCATTTTTTTCCAGTCCACAGGTAACTGAGTTGAAAGCCTATTTCTGCTCTATCATACCACCATGTCAGATTTAGAAACAAATTCTTTGTAAAAGGATATACACACACATACATACACAGAGCATGACCACATTACAAAAAAGCTTCAGGCATGTATGATTCATAAGAGTAAATGCATAGACATAGGACATGCAAATACACATATGTCTATAATTGTACACATATGTCTATAATCGTACACATAAGATATATTTATTTTTGCATGTGCAAATTGAATATGCAAATCTGTAAAAGGCACTGTCAGTTTTCTCAGTGAAATTTTACTGCTATTTAGTTGATAATAATGATTCTAACTAAGATAGAGGAAAAACAAGGAACATGAGTAAGAAAGAGAATGACAGTAAGTTCCAGAGAAAAAATTATTTATGGAAGATATTCTAGGGCCATGTTGATAGGTAGGCAAAACAAATCTAGAAATAGATCAACTTTAATTTGTCAAAATGTTGAATCAGTTAGTTTCAAGCCCAGTTTTGGAGTGAGGGAGGTCATCTCTACAGGGGATGGTGTCCAAAAGGGCAAGAGAAACAAGCAATTATTTTCTGGCCCCTGGATATTCTTTTAGCTGATATTTCTGAAAAGAATATTGGCTGGTTGGGCTGTTTTTCTCATAAATTGCTTATTACAAAATCTTGAGGAAAACGCTGTATTGAAGGGCTCCAGAATGATTCAGCGTTCTTACTTGTGAGCCTGAAGTCACGTCTCTAATGCGGCTTTTGTCTGGAGAGGCAGCAGCTCAGCTTTGCAAACAATGCGCCATCACTGGATCCAGTAGTTCTTTTGTTGGCATCAGCTGCTGCGATGTGAATACAGTTTTAGTTGTTGCTTACAAATCAATGCACAAGGCATGGAGGGGGAGCTTTTCATCCTCAGGCAGGAGCCTTTGTACAAGATTTTCAGTGGAGGAAAACATTTCAGCATAATCCAAAGAAGTAAGCAGGAGGAGAAAACGTCCCCTGACACACACACACACACACACACACACACACACACAAAGGAGTCTCATAAAAGTGACTTGCAGCATTAATTTTTCTGTTCAGAGCCTGCCTTCTTTATAAAGACTTTGTCGTTCTGACACCTGCCATCAAGTCACTTGCCTGAACCAACAGAGTCAACACACACCCCCCACCTGCGCCTCGCTCCTGGCTTGCCAGCAATTCAGTGTCTGGCTTGGACATTGTCTTGTGTCCTAGTAGAGTGTCTCAGGCCAGCATCCTGGCATGGACCTAAAGAGTTGCTTACTGACTAGTTATTCCAGCTACTCTTTATTTTGATAAACAGAAAATGGACAGCAGAGAGAGAGTGTGTTTTACACGACATCTCTCAGAAACTGTTTTAGAACCCAAGGTTCTCACTGCTGCATGCAGCTGTGCTAACCTTTTCTTCTGGAGTGGCCTTTGTAGAAGCAAATAATCTGCCCTTATCCATTGCCTGGCCCTGGTGCTACCTGGATGGAACTCTGGGCTTCTTGATGATACAATCATGGGAAACAAAGATTGAAACTGTTGGGTCAACAACTTAGTGGCCCTGCAGCACTGAATGAGTGTATGCTGGTTGCATCTTGTCCTACTTGTGCCTCCCGGAGTCTAACGATGCCTGTAGGCTGTAGGCTTATTTCTATTCTTCACACTTTCTCTTGCTGCAGAGTTTGTGTACAAGGCAATTCCCTGCAGGGACGGTTTTCCTCACATCTATACATTCTCACCATCAGATCTCAGTTCATAAGTCTCTCCTCAGAGGGATTTCCCAGGCACCCAGTCACTATTATGCTGTCTGACTTCTTTGTCTTTATAGTCCATATCACTATCTGAAATTCTCTTATTGCCGGAAATGAAGTCTTATGGGGTCTGTCTGCCTTTCTGATGCCTAGAATACATAAATTATTAATAAATATTCACTGAGGAAACTAGTTCATTCTCTTTGAAGATTTACACGAGATGTCGATCCAGGGTTAGTCTAGGCTTGTGTTACAAAATAGTCATCTGAAATATTTTTAGAGTGCAGACCTAGAAAGGTAATAGGATTGGCAATATGCCTTAACCAAATAATGAATACAAATAATGACTTATTGATGAGTGGGAATGCGATATTTTTTTCAGTGGTTTATATTGAATAAAAACACCACAACACCTCAGTGTAGGATCATAACTTATGAGAGATTAAAAAGCAATGGCAGAAAGACAAACTTAATTATCAACATCCACCTCAGCCATCCTACACTTTAAAAAACTCTTCCCAAGTAGTAAGGGAATGGAGATGCTTGCTCTGAATTCCACTAATGAGCTACTCCTGACATCCAAAATAGACTTCACTACACATAAGCATACAGCTTCTCTTAAAATTTCATGTATCTTTCCAAAAGCATCAAAGACAAAATTATAGAGAATCACCACAGAGAACCTGTGAGGTGCCCAAGAACATGTAAGTAATGGAAGTCTCTTTGTTGACAGTGAACTATATTCACTGGGATCTCATTGAAAAACATACCAGAGAAAAGGAAATAGGGACAAGCAGATGTGGGGGGCCCTGAATAATTGCAATCACTCTGGGTTGTGCAAGTGGAGGCCATGATTAGAATCTCAAATACTGAACATAGAGCACCACTTTGCTGACAGATCAACTCACAGTCCAATCAAAGATCAGAACATGAGTAGAACAAAGACCTTTCTACTGATCCTAAAGCCGGCTCCTTGCCAAAGGGCTGAAGTCCTTCCTATTTACTGCACTCACAGAGAGATGTTTGCTCCAAAATGAAGGGAATCTCATTTCCTGCTGGGGCCAATATAAACCATGAGTTGAGGATTTTCCTTAAGCTCATAAGAAAACCAGACTTTAGGAAGACGACAAAGAGTCAAACCATTAGTCTCTGAAAGAGTATCACTGTTTCATACATTATAGGCAGTGTTTTTTAAAGAGGGTAGCTATTTCCCAATTACACTTTTCATAAAGCAAAGTCAAATGAGCTTAGATTTTATCCAAATGGATTTTTGATGGAATCTATTACAGATAGATATAATCTTGCAGAGATTATTTTTCCTAGAAACAATGGGTCATGTAGTCACAGTACAGTAGTAAGATTTTTAATCTCATTGAGCAAGCCACATAAACTCTGAGTGTTCATTTCATCTTTAAAATGGAGAAAATAAGACCATTTTAACAGGTTGCTGTGATGATGAAGATTAAGTGGGAGGTATGTGTTTACCCAAGATGCTTAAATGTCAGACCTTGGGAAGTGAATTTGAATTCGCAACTTAATCACAGCAGCATCTTAAGAGAACAGTCTTTATAATCCTCTGCATGCATGCAATCTTTGTACATATCTACTTTGTATATGAATCTCAACATTTTCCTAGAACACAATATTGATTTGTTTGTGGAAAAATAATAGGGATTTTGCTGTCCAAACAGTTCCTAGAGACTCATCTTCCCACACTCTAGGAGGCTAATTCAGACACAGCTGCTGATATTTATTTACAAAGTGTTACCAGAGGCCGCAAGCTAGTCTTAGAACTTATGCGCACATACACTATCCACCATAACTAAATCATCCACACTAGCTCCATATCCGTGTTACTTGTTGAAGGCTTATTTCGCTAGGTGCTCAGGGCTGCAGGGAAGGTGTTTCTATTACAGGATCCTGGAATTCTGTTAATCTAACAATAACAAATACAGAGATTTCAAGATTCTTAGCATACATGGAGTTATTTTACAAAAAACAAATTACAGGACAAAACACAGACAACTAATTATTTCAACCTCTAATCATTTAGGAACACTCAGTCCAAATAGAAGAATTCTTAGAAGACAGGCTAAGCAGTCACGTTTGAACTGTTTCACTTTGCTAATTATCTCATTTATATGGAGCTAGAACTCCTGACTAGATCTCTTTATTGTTGCAGTGCCTATATTTGCTGAGAAATATTTCTTTTAAATTAGATTTTCTTGAACTATATTAACCATCCTAACCAATTCCATAATGACCTCAGCTAGGAAGTATTCTATTCTTTGTGGAAAATTTCACCCCTAGGTTCATTTGTTCCAGATAGGGCTGTAAGTTCTTCAGTGAGAGTGTGTTGCCCTCTCACATGCCTTCCAATATTATCACAGGTCACTTGCCCCTAACCCCCTAAGTATGGGCTGAAACTGGCACTAGTCCTGTTAGGCAGTGTCCCATTCTTGTCTCTGATTTGGAAGTAGAGATTAAGAGGACCTACACAATTGTCCTCTCCATCTAAGAACAAGTCAGCAGTTCAATTTGAAAATATATAGCAATCTTGGACTCCTATTTTTTATACATAGTGGTGTTAATATCCAGTGCCTTTATTCAGGGAAGTAGAGGAAAGCTAAAGATTAAGTCTCTAGGATTATGCTACATACCACTACCCATGTAAGAACCCATGTACATTAGGTTCTAGGCATTGAGTCTCCTCCTAATTCAAGCCTTGGTACATGGGGGGAACCTCTCAATATATCACCAGGCTGACTATCAGGTTTTTGGTAGCATGAGACTAGGACAGTATGACTGACCAGAGAACAACATTAGGGCTCACAAACTTCCCAAGGACAACTACCCACACCAAAGCAGATTTTTCATGATCCAAACACATTATGAAGAAGGCTTCAAGAAAGAAAATTGTTCAATGTATAATATCAAGGCACAGGTTGCCTAAAACAAAGTTTTACATGGGCTGAATGAAATACAGTAAATAATCACTTCTCTCAAAGAGTATAATAAGGAGAGATGAAAGATATTACCATTTTGGGGCCTCCCTGGTGGCGCAGTGGGTTAAACAACACACTATGAAGCAAACCGCAGCCACTGCAGCAGGAGTTTGATCCCTGCTGCCGGCCAGGGAGGGGACCCACATGGCGCGGCAGACCTCTCCTGCCTGCCCGCTGCTGCCCTCAGCAGTGTGTTTCAGTCAGTCTGCCTGTTCTGCTCCCCGCTCTGTCTGGTGATTCCTCTCACCACCCTGGACTCTGACCTGTACCCCAGCTCTTGTATGCATAAATAAATAAATCTTTAAAAAAAAAAAAAAAAGATATTACCATTTTACTCCAGAAAATCACGTATGCTAATGTGGGAAATGGAGGACAACTTAGAAATGACCTTAAGACAGTGAGTTGTTGCTGTTGATTTATTTGTGTAAGTAAGCTCCATGTGTGACAATGTGTGATGTGGCTACCAAACGTCTATATCAATGAAAGTAACTATGTCCAGAATAAGAAAGGAGAAAGACCTTTCCCAGTGTAGTCACTCTGGGTGTGTCTTGGATTGCATTCAGCTCCATGCACCCTATTCTGAAAATGAAGGACCTGGCTAGCCAGTGGGTGCTCAGAAGAGAATGACTGGCCTGACCATGGATCTTGGAGCAAGGACTAGGGCGAGAGAGAATAGCCAGTTTCAAATGCCTGAAGGAAGGAATGTCATGTGGAGACTGGATTTACTCCATATGGCCTGAAGGATGGGGCCTGAACAGATAAGTAGGACCTCACAATCCCAATGATATTCAGAGCCTCTAACACTTTGTGAGATCAGGAACTCTCTGATAGCTGAGATCATCAAGTGTGGCAGTGGTGGCCATTTGACAGAGAGATCTTTAAAAGAATTTCCTGTTAAACAGGGAGTTTGCCTTGGCAGGCTTGTAAAACCCTCCCAGTGCTAAGTCCAAGGGTATTCTAATACCCACATGTTTCAGATAGGAACAAATGCCTGTATATTTTTCTCTGTGCTTTGGCAACTCATAGATCTAGCAATTGGAGTAAATTTTGTTTTGAGATAGCTTGTGATTAGGAATTACCTTGCAATATACCTTCAAGAAGAAATACTAACATCTTCCACTTTGCATCAGAGAATTTGCAAGTCCTTCCCAACCTTTATAAGGAAATGTTTATATCAGCTCTCCAAAATCCAGAATAAAAGGTAAATTCTTTGGAAGTGAATCTTTAGGTTACTGAATTTAGTGGCATATAGAAACTGTTAAGGGTGGGGAGAAATCGATTAATGATTTCCACTAGAAATAAGATGTAAGTATAAAAAAAGAGGAAAGTTGAGAGAAAAGATTACAGATTACTGTGTGAGCAAGACAATAAAAGCCACTAGGTTTAAAACAAACCCTTACATAAGAGAGAAGAGAAGGAGGAAAAGAGAACACCAAGATAACAAAGAACAAAAATTCATTACCGATTCACAGTTCTTAGTTTTTTCTCTTAAAGTAAAAAGGATAAATTAGCTGATTGTTATGTTTTCATTCATTTCAAGCATTTTTATGATTCTGTCAGAACCTTTAAAAGCAATTGGAAGTGGAAACAGTAGAACCAAAGAGTAGAACTTGATTACCATGTATCAGGTTACCAAAAAAAGGCAAGTGCTATAGAGGAGAAACCTAATCAATCAAAACTAGATCATTAAGTTATTTGAAGGCATCAAATCTTTGTGCTCAGAAGCTAGACATAAAATCAAATCAACCCCACTTGAAAAAATGAAGGAATAAAATTTCAGAAAGAAATTCTACTAAAAACAATGTTTACAGAATGTAGAAAACCACTGTCGCGATGTAACCTCACATTGATTTGTATGTTACACAGGGCTTCTGAGTGATGATTGTTGGGCTCTAAAGATCACATGGATGGCATGTGAATGGCCATGTCCATACTGTCCTGCCATCCTCCTGGAAAGTGTCTGCTCATTCTTGTTATCCTCACAGTTGGAGGGTGCTCTTGCAAAGTTTAAAAAAATTAGACTAATTACCAATCAATGAATACTTAGAAGGTTGACAGTCAGACACTTCCTCATTAACAGCAGTTTACATTCCTCAAACCGCTTTCCATTGTAGACTTGTGATCATTTAGGCCAGTTTCCCAAATTCTAGAGTAAAGAGCTATCTGCACACCAAGGTGTTTGATTTTTCATTCAGAGCTGGAACTTTGTCAACTAGAAATGAAAATAAGAATTTTCTGTACTCTGAAGTAGAAATTCCAAAATGCTCACAACCTTCATGCTCTCTTTATTATCTTCTTTCCTGTATTTGGTTGGTCCCCACGGGCTTGAGAGAGAGCATATGGCTGACTCTGCCAAAAATATATCAGATCTAAAAAATAAACCACATCTCAAAAAATAGAATCTAAACATTATTGATGGTGCACCAGTGTTTTCATTCTCCTAAAAAAGGTAACAGTTGTGATATATATATAGCACTAGTCATTAGAAGAATTCTCAAATTCAAACTGAATCAATATGTAACAGATGCCAAACTCAACTCACTCCAGCAAGAAAGACATCATGTGTAGTAACATGTTACCCTAGCTGTTAGATCAGTTCCCAAGTCAGCCACTTACCAACTGTGATTATTTCAGAAAGCCACCTAAATTTTCTGAACTCCAGATACTTCATCTGTACAGTGGGATTAATAATGCATACCTTGCGATGTTTCTGTAAGAATTAAGTAAGTTCAGGGATGCGAAAAAATTTTAACTCAGTGCCTGTCACTTAGTAGACACCCCATTAGGTTCCCACCTTCTGTTCCTTTCTTTTCTTAAAATCAAGCAGCTCCTGAAAGCTTTGGTGATCCTGGTTCATTCAAACAGAATGTAGATTCTGCAAATTCAGGATTCTCAGGTCTCACTGATTTGCTGCCTGCCTTCTGACAAGTAACAGTGATAGAATGTGGCAGTTTCACAAAGGATTTAGACACTCCCTCTTCCAGTCCTCACCAGAGCACTCTGACATGTGAGTTAGAAGACTCACTTGACAGACAGGAACAGAAGCTCAGAAGAGTTGAGTGTCTTGCCCCAAATAAGTCATCAGAACCAGAAATTAATGTAAGTCTTCTGACCCAAATGCCCACTGCATCCCAACCTCTTCTCTTCCTGGTTTTCAAAGCTCTCCCTGAGGACAAACCCTGAACACCGTTAAAGAGATATAATGTAGCACCTGACATACTTTAGATGCCGGGTGTCTGCATTTGCCAAGAAGCTAGGGGCCCTGCTTTCATGATGGATGATTCTGGTGATGCCCTTGCTCTCATGCTCTGGAGTAGGACCAACACCAGTACTGAAACCAGCGGTTGAAGCCATGGGGTCTCCACTCTCTGTGGTTTTAATGATTTGACTACTTTGCAGTTATATTTAGGAAGTCCAACACATATCAAGGAAAGCATTTAAAAGGCCATGGGAGGGATTAATCAAATAGTTTATCTTTCCATTAGTGGAATCCATAAAGCTGAAAAGGGTTCTGAGATAAGATATATTTTACTTGGCATCCTATAAGGGGGAACCCTCCAGCCTTTCTGTGGCTTTGTCTACACGGAGGGAGGACTTGGGGAATTATGTAGCCTCCAAGAACCCTGAACTAGAAAGTATACAGCACCGGCAGATTACTATCACCTTTCATTCTTATAAAAGATATTCCTAGGTGTGTTTTTTTTTTTAAATGCTCCACTGCTGTTTGCAAGGAACAGACTTAAGTATAATCCAGATGGTGATGGATGAATGTATTATTTCTTTGTCTTTCTCCAAGACTGGGTAATTATGCAGCAAGTATGGCAGTCAGTGGTCATTTGAATATTTAAATAATATCTGAGTTGAAGATGGAAATATATAAAGTGTAGTGAGATCCCTGAAAAAGTACTGAAAGCCTCATTTTTCAAATGTAAGAAAAAAGATGGACCACTATTCTGGACGTAGGCATTTAAAATCTGTAAGATTCGTTGTAATACTGGGAAACCTTTCTTTCTCGATCTCTCTCTCTCTCTGTCTGTCTCTCTCTCTCTCTGTCTCTGTCTCTCTCTCTCCCTCCCTCCCTCCCTCCCTCCCTCCTTTCTCTTTCACACATACACATTTTGTGTCACATACTTACAGATCATAAAGTTAATTCCAGAGGGCAGTTAAATTTTGACTTTAAAATTCTAGAATCTAACCTTAGGACCCAGTATGTTGACTAGGTAATTAAATAATGAATGGGAAACACAGTGACAATCCTAAGTAGAGGAAAATAATTATAACTACCATGATAATAATTATCTTGAAATACCCTCAAACACTTTGCAGAGATGATCTAATTATTCTCCCTGCACACTCCTCATGGAAAAGGTGTTATTACTTCCATCTTGAAGATAAATATAATATCTATTCTCAATTCATAAGTGTCATTTCTCCTGAGAAGCTTCATTATTTGTTTTCTTATTCATCTTCACAATATGAGGTTTTGATACCCCAAATTAAGTAATTTTGGAGAGTTAGAGGCAGAATAATTTGTGCTTGTATAACTGATTGATTAAAATTCTGTGACTTCCAAACTTTTAATCATAAGACTTATGAAATTATAAATTGCAATTTGGAAATTGCAATTTTTACCACAAGTGAGTTCTACCTAGAGCAAAAGTAGAGGGTAAAAGAAAATGGGGGGAAATGAAAGAAGGAAAAGAGAAGAAAAGAATAATGTAATAAGCACAGAACTGGTAATAGAAACCCTGAACTGCTGTTCTTCATGTCAATAATGTGGCATGGGAGTCTCCCAGGGGGCACTGTGTGCCTTTGCTAGGGCCACCATAACAAAATGACACACGCTGTTTGAAACCCTAAGTAATAGAAATCTATTTTCTTACAGTCTGGAGCACAGAAGTCTAATATCAAGGTGTTTGTGGGTTTGGTTTCTCCTGCAGTCTCTCCCCTTGACTTGGGAAAAGGAAGGACTGCCACCTCACCACCCCTCAGCTCACAGGCCTTTCCTCTCTGTGCATACATCCCTGCTCTCTCTCCCTGGGTCCCAATTTCCTCTCCTTATAAGGATATGGGTCAGATTGAGTTGGGCCCCTCCCCCCAACAGTCATTTTCACTTAATCCTCTCCTTAAAGGCCCTACTTCTGAATTTGGAGGAGCCACAATTCAGCCCCAAACATGGGCTTTTATTTAAATCATCTACTGCTTTCAAACAGAAGACATTTATATAGAAATATATAGTAACCAGACAGAGTGAGCAATATAGGAAGTGGTTGGTAAAGATAAACTGAGGTACATTAAAATTTTCGTGTTTATTTGAGCAAGCATAAATTCAATTTGGGCAGCACCAAACCAAAAGTGGTTAGGAGCACAGCTGATAGGAGCTAAAGAAAAGACTTTACTTAGAGACTAGATGTGGAAGTAAAGCAAGGAAATGATCCGATTTGCTATAGCTTAAGTAGTTACCTTATTTGGGAAAGTTGAGGTAGCTGCACTTGGCTGTCCTTAAATTTTGTTTTCTCAGGTACATCTGTGGCTTAGATTTTGCTTTGCTTGTCTAGGCTACCAAAGCCTTAGAGCACCTCAGTCTAGTGGCCTCCTTTTTTAACTGCACTGATCTGGTTGCCAATACTTTCCACTAGTGGGTCCACCCTGTCTGGTGAGCTGACCTGATTCATGTTCCCCACTTAATCCCCAAAGGTGATTCCATTCACCTTTTAGGAGCTTCCCGTCAGCAGATAGTTGGAGATCTTCCAATGCCTGAAAAATGAGGCTGCTTTCTTCACAGATTCCCAAAACTTGTCTACATAGGAATTCGATCACGTGTTCTGATCACATCTTCCTATAAGATGATAGGTGAAAAATCCAGACATCCCTCTGGATTTTGGATCTTCATGTTTTGTGAGAGGCACTTTTCCTTCAAAGCTTCTCTCATTGAAGAGGGTTTTTCCAATGCACCAGATGGCCTCACCACAGAGTGTCTCACGAAGGCACAGGCATTTGCTGCGTGCTGGCAAATCAGGTCACACGGTTAACTGAAAAGCTTGCCAACCTTACCTGCTACCAGCTGCATTAGTTAAAGGGAAGCAGATATCTGGTGGTAAGGTCGGGTTGCTGAGGGTGGTGAGCAAAGTCCTCAAGAAGTTTTTCCACAAAACACATGAATATATACTTGCCACAACTTCAAGAAGAACTGACATTCAGTATCCCAATTTTAAAATATGTGAGTGGGAGGCCTTCCTGGTGGCCTAGGGCTTAAGTCTCAGCACTATTACCATAAAGGCCTAAGTAGGATCCCTGGCCAGGGAGCTAACCCACAAGTTACAGCAGACCTCTCCTGTCTTGCTTCCTGCTCCCCTCAGTGTATTTCAGTAGGTCTGCTTGTTCTGTTCCCCACTCTGGTGAATCCTCTCACCCCCAACATCTCTGGCCTGCACCCCAGTTCTACACAAAAGAAAAAAAAAGTGAGTAGGAATTATTAAGATGTTTGGGTAAATGAAGACGATCAGTCTCTTTCGCTATTGGTCTCTATGGCTATCACCTGCAGCTTTGATCTTGTTAATGTAGAAGGCGTGGGTGCGGGGCAGGTGTGCCTGATTGTGGACACCAGAGTATGGGTGTGTGCGCATGTGCAAGTGTGCACACCTGCGCCTAGGAGGGCAGTGATAAAAGGGCAGCGTCACTCAGCTGGCTGCGGCAGAATGGCTACGAGGCAAGAGACCACAAGAGAATGCCAGAGAGAGCCTAGAAAAAGCTCAAAGTTTTGTCTCCTGCTCCTCTGCCCTCCTGGTGCTGGTTGCTCCACAACAATTGGCACAGAAAAGAACAAGAAAGCCTGAAAAACCTACTCAGGGCTCCAGACCCTCCTCTATCCGTCTGCCGTAATCGAAGAAAAACTGCCCTGTGCTTGCTGGCGCTACAAGCTGCAGATGAAGTCTCTGTTTTAGAAAATGATTTTTCTGCTTCCTTATATAGTAAGTTTTGTGAATTTCTTTGTGCTTTGATAGTATGAAATGATTTGAAAAATTATGATGTATGTGATTGTAGCGGCAGGATGGGGGCACACTGGGCAGGTTCAGGACGGTTCTAGCAGATGGGTCAAGGAAGGAGTCTTGGAGCCCTTGGTGGCTTTTATGCTTTTTATTGTCAGAGGTGGCCAGGTACATGGCAGGCAGGGGTGCCGGGGGGCCGGGAAGCTGGCAGGCCTCCCAGCCCTCAGCGCATCTCACCCTCTCGGCTGCTTTGCTGCTGCTGCTCTTTCTGGTCTTGCTGCTCGCGTTGTTGCTCTCGCTGCTTGTTGGTACTGGCGTCCTCATGACGCCGCCCATATCAGCCCGTGTCCAAACTCAGGTGCGCCCACTTGCACAAGCCCTCCTAGGCATGCGCGCAGCACCGCAGGTGTCCTCCCAGTGGCGGGAGGGTGGAAAGACCTGATTTCTCTAACCCTACAGTGATATATTATGCAATTAAGTAGTTAAAGTTAATGGAAATTCATACCTGTATTCATCCACACTTAGCATTTCACTGGCTTATTCCACATGCTGGAGATGAGATGGACACAAAAGTGAACGAATTCCTACCTTTGAAGGGCTCATAGGCAACTGAAGACGAGGAAAGTGAACAAGCACAATCTTGAGTCTGATTCTCAAATTACTGCAGGGCTTGTTCAAACACACATTGCTGTAGACCACCACCGCTCCCTTAGTTTCTGATTCAGTGGGACCAGGAATTTGTGTCTCTAACAACTTCATTGGTAATGCTGATGCTGCTGGTCCAAGGACTACACTTTGAGAACCACTAATGTAGGGTTATGGAGGCTCTGAGGAGGGGTTCCCAGCTTTGAGCGGCAGGTACAATAGGAAGGCTCAGAGAAGGCTTAACAGAGGAGGTGACTGGGAAAGACAAAGGGGCAGGGGCAAGCCAAGTACATTTTGTTGTAAAGGACAAAAATAGAAGACAGACATATGTCTTTTTATAATGTAAATAATTCCACTTGGCTAGGATGAAGTTTGAGATTGAAATAGCTGCACAAGATAAGGTTGGAAAAATGTGCTGGGTCCTGTTTGATTCATCTGCAGAGTCCTGTCACTGATTTTATCACCATGAATCCCCAAAAGTTGGCCTTCAAACTGGAAGAAAAGAAGCTTGGTAGAGAAACTCTGTCATGCTTACCTGTCTTCCAATGGGTCTCCTTTTAGAGCCTAGCACAGGGCTTTCCAGCCATTTGGAAGAAATCCATCTCATTTCTCTGAACTGACAGATCTCACTGGTGGTAATAGAACTGTAGACCTGATGGATGTTAAAGTCTGTGCCAGTGACCCATGAGCCAGGGAATATGTCAATGCCTTAATTGCTTAATGATGATTGGCTTTGGGGGATAAGCTTCCCCCACCTCTGATGACCTCAAGGCACTCAAAGGGGAGGACGAAAAGCCTAGAAAGGAGGGGAGAGAGGGAGGAACCCCACCTAGCACAGACGATGATGAAATGTGCTCTATTCTTTTCTCTCTAGGGGAAGATGATGATGATGACGAATGTGGAGAGGAGAAGCTGCCCTCCTGTTTCGATTACGTGATGCACTTTCTGACTGTGTTCTGGAAGGTTCTCTTTGCCTTCGTCCCCCCTACAGAATACTGGAATGGCTGGGCATGCTTCATTGTCTCCATCCTCATGATCGGCTTGCTGACAGCTTTCATAGGAGACCTGGCTTCCCACTTCGGCTGCACCATTGGCTTGAAAGATTCTGTGACTGCAGTGGTATTCGTCGCTCTTGGGACTTCAGTGCCAGGTACATTCTTCTATGATTACCCCAGAAGCCGCTATATAAGTAATGTCACTTCCAGAACAGTATCATGACAGGAAGGAATTCCCAGGGGGACCATAGGGCCCACATGAAGAGAACAGCTGTTGTGATAGACTGATAGACCAGCTGCCCATCACAGTTAGTACTTTCAGAAATACAAACAATGTAGAGTTTGGAAGCTTCTTTAAGAGGAAATCTTGTCTCTTGAATGGTGAAACTGGATGATTTCCATGAAACTTGATTTTTGGCAGGTAACTATGATAAATACAGAAGATTTGGTACAATATTCTGTGTGGGGATAATTAAAAGGAAGTAAATATTAGTCAGGACAGGGAAAAATATCCACTTTATGGACATCCTTTATGCATTCCTCAGAAGCTGAATTTTTCTTCCAGCCTGCAAATGTAGTTCATTTTGTTTGCTCAGACTTCTGAGTAAGATCTCATCCTCCCAAAGTAATATTGACAGCAGTAATTTTCAAATGTAGTAGGCATCACAGTTAACTGGAAGCTTGTTTTTAAAATGCAAATGCCTGACCCTACCACTGGCCTATAGAATTGGATGTAGAGGAAATACCCAGAAATGTGTATTTAAGCTCATCAGACTTCACTGTGATTGACGTTCTTGGCCCTACTTCCCAGGACTCGTTGACATCTTAACAAATGTGTAGCCTTGTTTGAGTCTCATATTCTACCAAGTTCAGGTCAAGGACAAAGATTACAGTAGGCTTGGGAACAGGCAGGACTGGAATACAACTGTAGCCGTGCTGCAGTGCCATTCATTTTTACAGCTTTGATCCTGATGCTGACATTCTGCTAATACTTGTGATCGTAGTAATTCTGGCTTTCAGTTTTGAATCTAAAAACAAGTACAGTTCAATTCATGTATGTCTCTTCACTGGAATTTACTAGTTGTTCTTTTCCACTCAGTTACCTATCTCAGTGACTGTAGGTAAGTTATTTAACCTCTCTGAGCCTCATTCTTCAGATATAAAATTAGAACTATACCGGACTTGCAGAACTGTAGTTAGGACTGATGAAAACACCTATAAATTATGTATCTAGTTAAGCATCTGCAACACATAAGGAATGCTTGAAGGAGCAGCTTTTGTGATTCTTATTCTGCTGAGTAGGTGAGGGTAGGCTGGCCATATAATGCTGGCTGTTTCATCCTTGAGTGATCAGGGATGAAACATCTAGATTTAGATGTGTCAGCCATAGCATGTGATATTCTCCATCTGACTGATCATTTGAGACTCATGATTAAGAGGTCTGGCATGGTTTTGGTGTGCAGCTGAGTTCATGGAGGATACAGGGGGCTTGCGGATACTTACTCCCCACCTTAGAGCATTGCTGTGCAAAGTCTTCTAGGTGACTGCTGAGCTTCAGAGCTCAGACTCCCTCAACCCTAGCTGTGTTCTAGCAGTTCCACATCTGGCCTTCATTTTGATTTTTTTTTTTTTTTCTAAAAATGACCAGAAATTTACCAGCCATGAGAAAAAACTCTACATACTCATGTTTTAAATTGTTTAGAGAATACATATACCACCAAAGGAACTAAGTACCAGGGTTTTCCACCTGGTACCAGAGGCTGCTACAGAAAATACATGTGGGGACCACTTTCCCTATAGCCTAAGTCACTGTATCAAATGGTGCCCAAGTCTGCACACACTCTGGGCCATGACTTTCACCCTTGAAGAGAAGTGTACACCTAGTGATGACAAAGGCAACATTTGGTCTCTTGTGGCAGCTATGCAAAATCAGTCTGCTTTCTAAAAAGTCAGCACTGGCCCTAACAAACGCATCTCTTGCTTTCAACAGGATTTTGTATTTTTTCTATAGCAAAATGCTGTTCCTGAAAATATTGTGTTCTAATTTCCCAACCGTTCATCTCAATACCACGAAAGTGGCTCTTTTTCTATAGAGCAACCTTCCAACATGGCTTTGTGTGTCTCTTGTATCAGTGAAGTCTTTTGAAAAGTGTGGCAGCCATAGAATTAACAAATTTTTCTATAACATGAAATAAGCATGTGGTAACCCTTAGCGTTACAGGAATCATGTGTTCTATCACTTTTAAAACCAGCTAAGGACCCAGGGTATCAAGGGGCAAGAAAACCTGTTAGGGAGAATATATCAGAACCAGTAGTTGGCAGAATGGTTTTTCTACACTGCCATAAATTCTTCCCATTGGGAACCAGATCTCTTTGTTACTGGGAGAATTCATATAATTTTCTGTAATAACTGTGCAGCATGCTCCCTAAACAGTACGACCATGGGTATTCTCAGACAATCATATGCGTACAGATACCCTCCCCCAACAAAACTGTGCAAATTGCACAGGGCATTGAATAAACATAATATTTCTGACTTTATTCTTTACTCACAAATCCTGATGATTCATAGCAGTGCTTTATCATAGCTTCTCCTCCAAAAAAAAAAAAAAAAAAAAAGCTATTATTCCCACAAGAGAAATCTCAGTCACAGACAGACAGAAGGAAAAAAAAAGAAGAAATGACCTCTCTTCACTGCTAGCTTACCATCGGTTGGCTTTTTCTTTACACTTCCCCTAATGTTGATGGGCTCTGGGCTCTTTAGATGATGCTGCCATCATCTAAATCTTTCTAGGTGAGATTTAGATTCCTAGCCTGTGACAGCCTCTTGGGCATTGAACACCATCCCTACTAGTTCTCCTGCCTCAAGGCAAAATACCTACATGTTTCATCAAAAGTATTCCTCACACGGGCCTCCCTCATGGCTCAGTGGGTTAAGCAACGCACTATGAAGCAAACCACAGCCACTACAGCACAAGTTGGATCCCTGCTGCCGACTGGGGAGGTGACCCACATGGCACAGAAGACCTCTCCTGTCTTGCTTACTGCTCCTCTCAGTGTATTTCAGTAGGTCCACCTCTTCTGTTCCCCTACTCTGTCTCTGGTGAATCCTCTCACCCCCCACACCTCTGGCCTGTACCCCAGTTCTTGTATGCATTAGCGAATACTCATAACCAACTGGTAGAGGATTTGGGAGGATTTTCACACCCCCTTGAGATAGTCTCAAGAGCTTAAAGATCCATGCCTCTTAGTAGAGGAAGAGCCTTCGCTGGTCACCTTCTACAGAGCTACCTGTCTGGAAGAAGGTGGGGGCCCTCCTGAACTGTCTCAGTATCTGCCTGCTCTCCAGCCCTCTCTCTCAAGGTCCTTGCTCTTCCTCGGGCCACCACTAAAGCCTCTGTGACTTAGATGCCATCCACTCACCTGTGATTACCAAAAGTATACCTCTAGTCTCAACTTTCCCCTGAGTTTTCGATTCTGGTACCAACTGCCTTCTCTACACTGATGCTGAATGTGTAATTTGCAGCTCAAAATTACCATGTCCAAAATAGAACTGTTGATTTCCACTGCCTGACTGCCTTATCCTTCAACCAAACCTGCTCTTCCTGGACCTCTCCTATCCCAGAGAACCAGTAGCATCATCCACCCAGGTCTCCTTGATTCCCTTTCTCTTACCCCCACAGCTAACTCATGTTTAGTTCCTGAAGACCTTTCCTCTAAAATATATCTTGATCAGACCTACTTAACTCTGTAACTCAGATGCTTGCAGTAGTCTCTTGTCTCTGTGCTTCTGCTAGAGATGGTTTGAAGATGACAGAAGACATACCTGCTTTTAGTCTTCTCATGGCTGCCTGTTTCACACAGGATAAACTTCAGCACCGCTCTGCTCACAATGACCTGCAGGGCATGCCTATCTTACTGTTCTGTTTTCTTCCTTGCTCTTCAGCCACGCTGGCCTTTCTTACTGCATTCCACACACCAAGTCCCCTCCTTTCTCAGGGTTGCACCAGCTCTCTAAAATGCTCTTCATTTACACAAGAATGAAGGTTTGTCTTCAATTATCTCTCATCTTAAATGTTAGTTCTTCAATGAGATCTTCTTAAACCATGCAATGTGATGTGGTCATCCAGTTCCTCTATATTGAGTCATCTTAGTTTCTGTATTTACTTTCTGTAGCTTCTATATTTATCTCTTTATTACTTTTGGCTTATCATTGAATACTACTATCAACTAACTCTCCCCACCAAAACATAAGGTTTATGGGAGCAGAAACTTTGCCCATTTAATTTTTCTCTTTCTCTAATTTAGGACCCCATAGTTCCTAGAATAATGTCTAGCTAACATAAGTAATGCAGTTGTCTGTATGTATGTTTGAGATGCAAATGAAAATGCAATCTTTTACACACTAGTTAGTTCAGTTGGGCAGCTTTTTTCCTAACACCTTCTAAATACCACTATGAATTAAAGTTATAATTGAGGAAGGTCAACAGAATATATTTATGGTGTGACTTGTTTTTCAGAAATAGACTATATCTGTGGAGGGTACTGTAGTAAGATGATGAAAAGTGAACAAGAGTACCAGGGGCCTTAGAGCAGACCGCTGCTCCTGTTTCATAATTTTAGCTATTGAGGGAACTGTGCCAGGGAGCAACACAGCTTCTGTCTCTTTGTGCTCATTCTCCTAAGATCCTTACTTCCATGTCCAGAATGTGAAGATTTACAACTTGGAACTCAAGTTCCACTTCTAGGTCTCTGAGCAGAAATAGGAGTCTCGGAACAGGATCACTAGATGTTACTCTCAAAAACACCTATCAGTGCTCACAAGTACCCTCAGCTCACTCATTACTTAGCCACAGAGATGGGGTCTAAAGGGAACACAGTAGTACCGCTCCTCAAACAGACACTTTTCTCAAGGAGAATTGTACCCAGCCATTCTGAATTCCAGTCATCTGAGCTCCCTTGGAGAACAGTAGAGATTCAGAGGGACATGATCACTTCCCCTTCCCCCATCTGCTTCATGTCGACTTGGCGTTTCCAATGCTGGTCTCACAGATAGATTAACTGTTTAACAACCTCAGTCTCAGAAAAATGACACAAAATCTTCTCTTCGTGCAACCTTAATGAATATGCATAAAGATCATGAAGGCCTCCCTGATTACATGAGGGGGTTGAGGTACAGCACTGTGAAGCTATCCACAGCCACTGTAGCATGAGTTCAATCCCCGGCCAGGGAGCTCACCCACATAGTGCAGACCTCTCCTGTTTCACCTGCTGTTCCCCTCAGAAGTGTATTTCAGCAGACCTGCCTGTTCTGCTTCCCACTCTGTCTATTCTCACTGCCCTCCGCACCTCTGGCCTGTACCCCAGTTCTTGTATGCATAATCTTTAAAAAAAGATCGTGAGCTTTAGAGTCAGAGGGATCTACATTCAAAACTACTCACCCCACTGACTAGATGTGTGACACCCGAGAGGCAAACCCTTAATTCCTCACAAAGTTAGTTCCTTAACCTAAATAATAGGGGTGAGAAGATCCTTCTAATAGTCAAGGTCTGTGCTAGCATACCTTTATAAAGTACCCAGGGCAGCCCTGGAACGTAGCTGGCTCTCAAAAAAAAAAAAAAAGTTAAATCTCTTTTTCCTTCTACTTTGGCATACTGATTAGTGGGTTTGGGCTTCCTGGGGGTATTTAGCTCAGCTATATTGCAGTCACTGAAAAAAACAGAATATCAAGAAAATTCCCAACCTTTTCTCACTATTGTCCTAAGTTAAGAATACTGGTCAGGGGGACATCCCCAAGTGCGTTCCTGTGTCCTAAGATTTCACCAAATGTCTCTTGAATTTCCACCTGTGAACACTGGCATTTCAACTCTGCACAGGTGGAAGAGGAAGTGCCATCACTGCTGTGTATATACATATTCAATTGGATGATTAGCATCTCACGGTCCATTTTCTTAAATGGAAATGGAAACAAAATTACATTACTCCAAACCACGATTTCCCAGTGGTTATGGTGTAAGTTGCCCCAAGGGGATCTTCAATGGAGCGCAGATATTCTAATAAGCAATCAATTTCTCTTTCACCAAGAAAGGTCAAGACTATTGAAAATGGTCGCTCTGATCTGTAGTCAGACCAAGAGGCAAAGCCACACGCACACAGGACCAGCTTCAGGCAGCCCCAGTCATTCAAGTGGCTTCACCGCCACTCATCTAACCCTCACCCCAGTGAAGAGCGCTCCAGAGCTAAAACGCTCTGTATTTTGTGGGCACTTTCCCGTGAACAAGTGACGTCATTAAAATTAGAGAAAGCCTAAAAACTGACAAGGACGGAGAGAAACCAAGGGAGAGGAGACACCAAATTTCATACGATTTACTTCCTAAATGGTACAAGAACTGCCTGTCATGCTGAACTAAGAACAAAGACCATATGCAGCAGGCCCAAAGCACTTTGTCAAAACAGGGAATGTTCCCTTTTTGAAACTTTTTGTGTTCTTTACACTCAAGAGTTTGTATTCAGAGGTTTTAAGGGCTTTTTTTGCTGGCAGATACAAGCCTTGATTTCTTCTTCTCAAGGATAGCAATGCATGGGTAGCTGGCATTGAGCTCAAGGATGGAGGGGCACAGGATGATGACAGCAATGTCATCTACCAGGAGGTGGCCCAGGGAGCAGGGTACTCAGCACATGCCATGACCTATCTGAAGATCTGCAGAGTCAGAGGAATAATGTCCCAATTCCATATGGGCCACATTCAGTCCCATAAGTCACTGTGCAAGAGAAAGATGCTAAAACTACTTCATTTCTCGTGTTAATAGGGGCCTTCTGACACACACTAGTCAGCTGAAGCAAGGACACTTGCAGAAACATGCTGCAGGGTTGTGTGTGTTAGATTTGGAGAATTGTAGTGTTAGTGTTAATGCAGGAATGATATAGGAGTGAATGTAAATTTCCTCTTTTCAATCCCAAGGTGCATTCCATAAGGAGCAAGCATCAAGTATAGTGTAAGCGTTAGCCCTCTTTGGTCCAAGGATTTCTAGTGAATGACTTATCAATAATGTTGATGATATGTTTCATATCTCCCCTTTCACATTTGAAAATACAGTATTAAAAATGAAAAGAATTCAAGGACCACTATTTTTTTTCTTTCAACTACAGACTTTGCCCTGCATTTATCAACTTTATTAGACTTAATTTACAAACTGTAAAATTCATCCATTTGGAGTATACAACTCAGCTTTGTTTCTTGTTTTTTGTTTTTTTTGTAAATTTATTGTACTGTACAAGCAGTACCCTAACCCAGTTTCAGAATGTTTCACCTAATAAGCGCCTTCTTGGCCTTACAGGTAATCCCTATTTCCATCTCTAGCCCAGGTACCACTAATGAAATTTCTGACTCTAGATTTGTCTCATCTCAATTTCTCACAAGGATCTGTATGAAAAGAAAAGTGTCAGAGATTTGCAACTTGATAGTAACTGTACTTGGTATAATAATACACCAGTTTTGGGACTCTTTTTTAAAGTAATTTTTATTTTATCTATTGTAAAATTTTGACAGACATTTGTAAACTAAAAGTGAGATAATTCTACACTACTTTATACCTTTTAAAACAATACACTACCCTTCCCTCATAGTAACCTTGGTTCATGAATTAGGACTTGCTGTGGGGAGAATATCATACAATGATACTTATAGTTAGCACTGTGAATCTTGGGGCAACACCCCCTATGTATTGCATACATGCTGAATTGACTGATTTAGTCAGCTGCTTCATAACACTGTTCTAAGGGGGCCAGGGGGAACAACTCAAAGGCTTGGTTTCTCACTTTCAACCACGGCCACAGAAAGTGACCCCATAGATACTGGAGGTTGGACGCTGGATAAGTACAAATCCATGGAAACCACTAGGAAGAGATAAGAAACAAGGTCCAGTGAAAAGAAGCCACATATATTATCTCCCTGTACAAAGAATGATACGTTGTTACAAAATTCAAAAGGAAATAATGTGAACTATTAAAGCATAACTTAATTGCCATGTCATGGGCACTGCATGTGCACCAAAATGGATTTAAAGCCCACTGGTATTTTTAGAAGAGAAAGGCCAATAAAATGCTAACTCAATTTAAAAGGCAAATCTTGCATGTGACTATAAAAGAATTTTAATATCTGTTGTCGAGATAGTGAATATTATAGATAGGAAACCAGGGTACTTGGCATTTATGCATAGTTCCAGCTGGCAGGCCTTTGTCGCTCCTCAGCACACAGACTTCACATCCTGCCTCTCCTAGGAATGAAACATAGGCTATATATTACTTGTTTATACTCTGCTTCATTCCAAGAAAGGATGTAAACCCAATAAAAGGTCTTACATTATTCAGCTACCTCTCCCGGCACTTGATCCAGGAGAGCCAAATCTATGGCAACCATATTTTATACAGTTTGTTTAGCTCAGTACACAGAACTCCTGTATTTTGCGCACAAGGAGCAAATAGCTTAGTTTGGCTCTATTATTTACAATCAGGAAATTGTGTTGTGCTTGCTTGCTTCTCCCTCCCCCCCACCCTCTGGAGCCCAGGGGGCATTTTGGCATTGTCCTCCATAAATTACAAGCTATTCTTAGGTTATTACTGTAAAAAATCATGGGTTGAAACAGCAAGTAAGACTTAGAGTAGTTCCAAACTAAGATGATCCCCACTGGGGTCCACAAATCAGCCTAGCAGAGGACTAATTATACCTTTTCATTCCTGAGTGGCAGTTGCAAAACAACAAATGTGCAAAAGGATCTTGAAAAATGCCCTTCTTGGAAAGGGTTCTGGGTATCGTGACTCTTCAGATGGCTAAAAAATGGCAAAACCAATAAGCTGACCCACTTGTCTAACAAAGGAGGTTAGGTTACCTCTGGATTCATAGAGGCTTCATCTTCCGTGTGAGGCCATTAGAGGGGGTTCCAGGGGCTCCCTGTCCTTTCCTCTGTGCCTTCAGAGTTTCACACCTAAGGAGTAAAGGAACAAACCACTTAGAAGCGCCTAGCATCAATAGCGTGTATTGGTCACATATTTCTGGCCTGAGAGAGTTAAGCTTTATATTCTACAATTTCTACACCTGAGCTGAATCTACAGCAGAATATTAATGGATATTAATGGATTTCCTAATATTCAGGATAAGGAAAAAAACAAAACTATGTCTGACAGATGATACAAAGGCCAGAAAGTCCAGATTGAGACTTTTGTGGCAATGAAACATTTTCCATCATTCAAGTGGTCTTCTCTCTATACTCATTACAAAGTAGACTGATGCTATTTTCTTTTTTTTTTTTTCATTTTTATTATTTTTACAATATTTGCTTTCTTTTCTCAGGTATAGTCCCATAGAATTTCCACCACGAATTCAACCAAGCACCATCACCATAGCCCTTGTACTATTCTCACCCTCATTTTGATCCTTTTCCCTCCCCCTCCCCGACAGAATGTCTGATTTGTAGTTGTCTATTTTTGTATTGCTGTATTTTTTCCCCTTTGATGATTGTTTTTTTTTCTTTGATCCCCTATATTCCTCCTGTAAGTGAAACCATCTGGTATTTTTCTTTTTTCCTTCTAACTTCACTAAGCAAGCTCCATCCATGTTGCTGCAAATGGCATTAGCTTATCTTTTTTGATTGCTGAATAGTATTCCATTTGTATATATCTCACATCTTCTTGTTCCAGTCATCTATTTGAGGGCATTTGGGTTGATTCCAAGTCTTACTTATTATAAATAATGCTGCAATAAACATAAGGGTACAGATATTCTTTTGGATTGATATTTCTGTGTCCTTTGGGTAGAGCTCAAATAGTAGAATTGCTGGGTCATATGGTAGCTAAATTTTTAGTAGTTAAGGAACCTCTACACAGCTTTCCATAGTGATTAGACCAGTTTGCATGTCCACCAGCAGTATAAGGAAATTCCTATTTCACCACATCCTCGCCAACATTTGTTTATGCTAGTTTTTTTGACATGTGCCATTCTTACTGGTGCAAGGTGGTATCTCATTGTAGTTTTAATTTACATTTCTCGATTATAAGGGTTGTTAAACATTTTTTTCAAATGCCTGATGGCCATTTGTATTTGCTCTTTGGAAAAGTGTCTTTTGAGTTCTGCCCATTTTTTACTGGATTGTTTACTTTGTTTTTTGTTGAGTCGTGTGAGTTCTTTGTGGATCTTTATGATCAATCCCTTTTCAGTTGTATGGAGTGAAAAAATTTTCTCCCAATCTGTGGGGTATCTTTTTGTTTTGGTTAATATCTCTTTTGCTATACAAAGCTCTTTAATTTGATGTAGTGCCACCTGTTTATCTTTTCCTTCATTTTCTTTGCTTTAGGTGATATGTCTTTAAAGATGTTACTGAGCTCTATGTCATGTAGTGTTTTGCCTATGTGTTCTTCTATATATATTATGGTTTCTTATGTCTGATTCTTTAATCCATTTTGAGTTGTTTCTTGTCCATGGTGTGAGGTAGTAGTCTAGCTTCATTCTTTTGCATGTAGCACTCCAGTTTTCCCAGCACCACTTATTGAACAGAGTTTATTTCATTGTATATTCTTTACTCCTTTGTCAAAGATTAGTTGTCCATAAATCTGTGAGTTTATTTCTGGGTTTCTATGAGATTCCATTAGTCTGTGTGTCTGTTTATGTTACAGTACCCAGCAGTTTTAATTATTATGGCTTTGTAGCATAATTTGAAATGTGGGCATGTGATGCCCCCATTCCCCTTCTTTTTGGTCAGGAGAGCTTTGGTGATTCAAGGTTTTTGGCGGTTCCATATGAATTTCATTAATATTTGTTCCATTTCTTTGAAGATGTCATAGAAAGTTTTATTGGAATAGCATTGAATCTGTAAATTGCTTTTGGTTGGATGGCCATTTTGATAATGTTAATTCTTCCAATTCATAAGCAGGAGCTGTTTTTCCATTTGTGTCTTCTAGTTTTATAACAGTGTTTTATCATTTTCTTTGTATATGTTCATCTCTTTTGTTAGGTTTATTCCCACGTATTTGATATTTTTTCTTTCAATTATAAAAGGGGTAGTTTTCTTGATTTCTTCTTCAGATTGTTTGCACATAGGAAGGATACTGATTTTTGTGTATTGACTTTTGTATCCTGCTTCATCACTAAACTCTTAATTTTTATTATTTTGATTAGTTTTTCTGTGGAGTTTCTGGGGTGTTCTATGTACTTTATCATATCATCTAAAAATAATGATAGTTTTAGTTCTCCTTTCCCTGTTTGGATTCCTTGTTATGTGTACCTTGTCGTAATGCTCTGGCTAGGACTTCCAGTATTGTGTTCAAAAGCAGTGGTGAGAGTGGATGTCCTTGTCTTGTTCCAGATCTAAAGAGAAAGGCTTTCAGCTTTTCACCATTGATAATGATATTGGCTATGGGGTTGTCATTTATGGCCTTTTATTATGTTAAGGTATGTTCCTTCTATCCCAAGAATTTCAAGGGCCTTATTATAAATGGAGGTTGAACTTTGTCGAATGCTTTCTCAGCATCTATTGATATGATCATATGGTTTTATTTTTCTCTTTGTTGATGTGTTGGATTACACTAATTGATTTCGGGTGATGAACATCCTTGTTTCCCTAGAATAAATCCTTCTTGGGCATGGTGAATTATCTTTTTTGATGCATTGTTGGATTCTGTTGGCTAGGATTTTATTGAGGATTTTTGCATCAGTGCTCATTAGAGAGATTGGCCTGTATTTTTTTGTGTGTGTTGTCCTTGCTCAACTTTGGTATTAGTATAATGTTGGCTTCATAAAATGTATTTGCTAGTATCACTTCCCTCTCAATTTTTGAAAGAGTTTGTGTAAAATAAGCACAAGTTCATTTTAAATGTTTGGTAGAATTCATTTGTAAAGTCATCTGGTCCTGGGCTTTTGTTTTTGGGGAGAGTTCTAATTATTGTTTCCATTTCACTGCTTATAATTAGTCTGTTTAGGCATTCTATTGCTTCTTTATCTAGCTTTGGATGATTGTCAGTTGTAGGAATTTGTCCATCTCTTCCAGATTGTTGAACTTATTTGCATATTACTGTTCATAGTAATCTCTGAGTATTTTTTTTCCACTGTGTCTATTATAATTTCTCCCCTTTAGTTTATGATCCTAAGTATTTGTTCTTTCTCCTGTTTTTGTTTTTGTTTTTTTCTTTGTGAGCCTGGCTAAAGATTTGTCTATTTTTTTGAAGAACCAACTTTTGGTTTCACTGATCTGTTGGATTGTTTGCGTAAATTCTATTTTATTTATTTCTGCTATGATTTTTATTTTTTCCTTTCTTCTATTGGCTTTTGGGTTTTTTGTTGTTCTTTTTCCAGTTCTTTAGATGGAATATTAGTTTGTTTCATTTAATCGGAGTTCTTGTTTCTTGATGTGAGCCTCTATTGCTATGTATTTCCCTCTTATACCAGCTTTTATTGTGTCCCATATGTCTGAAAAGTTGTATCCTCATTATCATTCATCTCAAGGTATTTTTTTTCATTTATTTTTTTCCTGTTTTTATATATATATATATATATATATATATATTTGACATCAATTGTAGTCCCCATGGAATTCTCATCACCACTTCACCAGTGCACCGTCACCTCAGTCTCTTGAGTTCTTTCTGCCTTCATCCCAGTCCCTATGCCTTTCCCCCCAAAAAAGTGCCTCTGATTTGCTTTTGTCCTTTTGTTCTTGTTGTGTTGTGATTTTATTATTGTTCTTTCCCTTGAGACTTTATTTTTTTTGGTTCCTTTATATTCCTCCTAAAAGTGAAACCATCTGATATTTTTCTTTTACCTTTTGACTTATTTCACTAAGCACAATGCCTTCTAGCTCCATCCATGTTCCCACAAATGACTCTAGTTTATCTTTTTTGATTGCTGAATAGTATTCCATTGTGTATTTGTACTACATCTTCTTGATCCAGTCATCTATTTTTGGACATTTGGGTTGTTTCCAGGTCTTACCAATTATAAATAGTGCTGCAATAAACATAGGGGTACAGGTATTCTTTTGAATTCTGTGTCCTTTGGTTAGGTCTCTAGAAGTAGAAACACTGAGTCATATAGTAGCTCTATTTTTAGTAGACCGAGGAACCTCCATATGGTTTTCCATAGTGGTTGGATTAAGTTGCATTCCTACCAGCAGAGTAGTAGAGTTCCTTTTTCTCCACAACCTTGCCAACATTTGTTGTTGCTGGTTTTTTTAGTATGTGTCATTCTTACTGGTGTAAGGTGATATCTCATTGTGGTTTTAATTTGCATTTCCCTGCTTATGAGGGATGTTGAACATTTTCTCATGTGCCTGTTGGCCATTTGCATCTCCTCTTTGGAGAAGTGTCTTTAAGTTCTGCCCATTTTTTGATTGGATTGTTTGCTTTTCTTGAGTCTTGTGAGTTCTTTGTATATCTTTGTGATCAGTCCCTTATCAGTTGTGTGGAGTGCAGAATTTTTTCTCAATCAGTGGGGTATCTCTTTGTTTTGGTTAATGTTTCTTTTGTTGTACAGAAGCTTTTTAATTTGATATAGTCCCAGCTGTTTATCTTCTTTCATTTTTACTGCTTTGGGGGAATACATTTTTAAGGGTGTTACTAAGATATATGCCTTGTAATGTTTTACCTATGTTTTCTTCTATATATTTTATGGTTTCAGGTCTTACATTCAATTCTTTTATCCATTTTGAGTTGATTTTGGTACATCATGTGAGGTAGTGGTCTAGTTTTATCTTTTTGCATTTGGCAGACCAGTTTTGCCAGCACCATTTATTGCATAAGCTGTCCTTGTTCCATTGCATATTCTTTGTTCCTTTGTCAAAGATCATGTGTCCATAAATGTGACAAGGTATTTTTTTAATTTCTTCTTTAATCTCCTCATTGATGCAATGTTCTTCCAATAGTGTGGGTTTCAAATCTCTATGAGGTAAAAGGCTTCCCTGTTTTCTTTTCATGGTTTATTTCTAGTTTGATGCCTTTATGATCAGAGAAGATAGTTGGTATGATTTTGATCTTTTTATATATGTTGATGTTTGTCTTGTGTCCCAGTATGTGAGTAATCCTGGAGAATGATCTGTGCGCACTTGAGAAAAATGCGTACTCAGAATTTTTTGGCTATAGTATTTTCTATAGATCTCTATTAAGTTCAGGAAGTCTAGGTCCTTGTTTAGAGTTCTAGTGTCTTTGCTTATTCTTTGTCTCGTTGATCTACCCATTGGTAAAAGGTGTGTTGAAGTCTTCTACTACCTATGTATTTTCTCTAATGTCTGTTTTCAGAAATAATAATTGTCGGATATATTTTGGTGTGCTTTCATTTGGTGAGTATATGTTGATGAGTGTTATGTCTTGATGCATTGTCCCCTTAATCATAATGTAGTGACCGTGTCTCTTATTACCTTTCTTAGTTTGAAGTCTATGCTCCTGCCTTCTTTTTTGGTCCAATTGCTTATAGGATTGATTTCCAGACGTTTACTTTCAGTCTGTTTATCTTTTGTAGTTAAATGTGTTTCCTGTAGATAGCAAAGGGTTAGGTTCTGGTTTTTTTAATCCAGCCTGCTATTCTGTGTCTTTTTATTGATGAGTTTAGTCCATTTACATTTAGAGTTAATATTGACATGTTGGCTTCTATGTTTGCCATTTTGTTTGTCTTTTTGTAATTTTATTCCTTGTCTTATCCTATTATTCATTCCTCTATTGGTTTTAGTTTTAGGACTTCTTGTTTTTTTTTGTTTGTTTGTTTGTTTTTGGTTTGTTTTTGGTTTGTTTTTTTTTTTTTGGAGTAGGAGTTTAGTCATAATGAATTTCTGTAGATTATTTGTCTGAGAAGATCCTTATTTTTTCTTTACAGAGGAAGGAGAGCTTTGCAGGGAATTGTATTGGTTGGCATTTGTTATTCTGGAGTTTGTTGAATTTGTCCCTCCACTCTTTTCTTGCCTGTAGTGTTTCTTTAGAGAAGTCTGATATTAGCCTGGTAGGTTTTCCTTTATAGGCTATCTGTTTTATCCCCCTTATCAGCTTCATTATTTTTTCCTTGTCTTGGATTCTTGAAAGCTTTACTATTATGTGGCTTACTGTAGTTTTCCTTTCATTGTGGTAATTCTGTGTTCTCCTCGCTTCTTGTATGTCTGTTTTCATCTCTTTCTTCAGGTTTGGGAAATTCTCTTCCATTATCTCCTTGAATAGTTTTTTGGTTCCTTGGTCTCTCTCTTCTCCTTCTGGGATTCCTATAACTCTTATGTTTCCTTTCCTCAAGGTGTCAGATAATTCTCGAAGTGTTTTTCATTCTTTCTCCTTTGTGTTTCTCTTTCCTTTTCTTTCTTGGTTCTTTTTATGTCTATGTCTTTGAGAGTACTTATTCATTCTTCCATTTCATCAATTCTATTTTTGTTGCTTTTCCCCTAGTTCTTTAGCTTCTCTGTTAGTCTTTTAATCTCCTGCATGTCTTTCATTTCATTCTTTAGGGACTCATTTTTATTCTTCAGTTATTTTTCTCACCTTGTTCTTTTCCTTTTCTTCATCTTTATATTTTTCAAAATCAATATGATTTTTTAATTATTAGGCAGGGAGAGGAGGTCCTCCATGTTATTGTTGTTGAGTTCTGGTAGCTGATATTCTTTTTGTGGTGTGTCTGTCCCCTGAGGACTTGCTTGGTTATTTGCATTTTTTCCCTCTCCCTGTTGTTTGTTTTCTAATTTGTTCTATGTGTTAGGACACTGTGCCGCAGGTACTAGTGGGCATCTCTTTGCGGTGTTCCCTCTGGGATATTGGAAACCAGTGGCTGAACCGAGTTCAGCTCTGTTACACCAAAACTCCACCAGGGCAGTGATGTTGTGGATATTTTGATGTGTGCTATTCTTGAAAATCCCCTCCCTCTGTAATATTTAGTTCCAGAGGGATTTCTGGGGGGGTTAGGGGTCCCAGTCCTGCCCTCCCTTTCTTGCAACAATGTCGCCCAGCCTGTGCTTCCCTGCACTTTATTTACCTGGGAGATGGATTTTCCCAGCTCTCCTCACCTCCAGATCACAGGCAGGCAGACAGGTGCAGGGCCAAGCTCAGATGCCACACCCCCTGCTCACCTCCATATGTGGCGCCCTCCCTCTCTCAGGTCCAGGTGGATTTTCATGAGGTCCCTTCCTGCCCTCCCTGTCCTGCAACAATGGCACCAACTGAGTGATGCTATTTTTCAAAAATGAAACAAAGGAATAGTGTGATCCAGTGGCATTTTTTGATCTCCCATTTATCTTTTTGATTGCTGAGTAGTATTTTATTGTGTATATTTGCATTTGTTTTTATCCATTCATTGTACAAACATTGACTAGTATCTACCATGCACTAGGTGCTGTTCCCCATGGTGGAGAGATAAACAGGGCAGATATTATGTTCAGTCCTGTGATGCTCACATTCTAGTGGAAGGAGACACTCAACAAAATAAGATGTGATTGCAGATATAAAAGAGGATGCATATGGTTGAAATGAAAATGGGATCATGGAATCAGAGGATATTGAGAGAGAGAGAATAAAGCTATTTTAATAGGTGGTATAATTCTTGGCACAACTAATCTTTAGAAAACTACTTATCACTCAAACCTATGGTTCTTTCAGTGCAGATTTTCCCAGGTAATACAAGCTTAGAAACTGAAAAAGTGATACTTTTTAAAATTTATATACGTTTTACATTGTATGTTCATTCTCAGGTGTCATCTCATAAAATTACCACCACCACCTTCCCGTGTTTTGATCCATCTCATGCCCCTGCTGACTGTCTCCCATTTATAGTTTGCTTGTTAGTTTTGCCTTTTTTCCCCTTATCCCATGTTTGTTTTCCCTATGTTCCACCTATAAATAAAACCATCCAGTATTTTTCTTTTTACTTCACTGAACATAATCCTTTCCAGCTCCATCCATGTTGCTGCAAATAGCATGAATTTCCTTTTTGATTGCTGAGTAGTATTCAATCGTGTATTTACACCACATCTTCTTGATCCAGTCACTTGTCTGGGGGGCATTTCGATTGTTTCCATGCCTTAACTATTATAAGTAGTGCTGCAATAAACATAGGGTGCAAGTTTCCTTTCAAATTGTTTTTGTGCCTGTTGAATAGGTTCCTAGGAGTGAAACTGCTGGGTCATATGGTGGTTCTACTTTTAGTAGTTTGAGGGGCCTCCACACAGCTTTCCATAGTGGTTAGACCATTTGGCATTCCCACAGCTGTGTAAGATAGTTCCTTTTTCTCCACACCCTCACCAGCATTTGTTGTTGCCAGATTTTTTGTATGTGTCATTCTTACTGGTGTGAAATGTTATCTCATTGCGGTTTTGATTTGCATTTCCTTGATTTTAAATGATGTTGAACATTTTTTCATATATCTGTTGGCCATTTGTATCACCTCTTTGATTCTTCATCTCTTTTGATTCTTTGATTTGTCTTTTTAGATCTTCTGCCCACTTTTTGACTGGAATGTTAACTTTGTTTTGTTGAGTCCTATGAGCTCTTTGTATATCTTTGAAATAAGTCCCTTATTATGTGGAGTGTAAATATTTCCTCCCAGATGAAAATGTCTTTTCCTTTTGGTTATTGTCTCTGTTGCTGTACAAAAGCTTTTCAGTTTGATATGATCCCAGCTGTTTATCTTTTCCTTGACTTTCTTTGCTTTGGGCGATGAGTCTTTAAAGATGTTTCTAAGATGTATGTCATGGAGTTTTCTCCAATGTATTATATGGTTTCAGGATTTACGTTCACCTTTGATCCATTTTGAGTTTTTTGTTTTTTTTGTGTGTGCGTGGTATGAAGTAGTTTCGTTTTTTTGCATGTGGTGTTCCAGTTTTCTCGGCACCACTTATTGAACAGACTGCCCTAGCATATTATTTGCCCTTTGTTATAGATTAGTTTTCCACTTATGTGTGGCTTTATTTCTGTGTATTGAATACCACTGGTCTGTGTTTTTGTTCCAGTACCATACTATTTTGATTACTATGGCTTTGTAGTATAGTTTGAAGTCTGGGCATGTGATACCTCCATTTTCCTTTTTAATCAGGAGAGCTTTGGTTATTTGAGGCTTTTTGTGATTCCATACAGATTTTAGCATTGTTTGTTCTATTTCTTTGGAGAATGCCACTGATATTTTTTTTGTTGGAATTGTATTAAACCTATAAATTGCTTTTGGTAGGATGGCCATTTTGATAATGTTAATTTCAAATCCATGAGCAGGGAATGTCTGTTTCTTTGTGTTTTATTTAACTATGTTTTATAATTTTCTTTGTATGATTTTCACCTCCTTTGTAGGTTTATTCCCAGGTATTTAATTTTTTTTGGTACAGTTGTAAATGAAATATTTTTTTAACTTTTCTGCAGACTATTTGTTTGCACATAGGAAAGCTATATTTTTGTGTATCAATTTTTGTATCCTGTTATCTTGCTAAAATGGCTTATTTTAGTTTTTCTGTAGATTGAAAAAGTGATTTTTCTTTAGATTCATACTTCATATAATACATTACCTTTGAATTATCCACTGTTTTCTTTCTCTCTGGCAGCTGTTACTATCATGTCATCCCTATGACATGTGTCCTTACTAGACAGTACCTTGGGGTCTTGTACCTTAATGCCCCTTCTCCTTTCAATATGAATAGTCTGTATTAGTTAGGATTTAGGAATATGTAATAAGTGATCCACACTTAGGCATCAGTGATTATTATTTTATTTTATTAGAAAATAAAATTATTTTATTAGAGCACAGTATTTGCATTTAACACAGTGTTTCAACACTAACCACATTTGCAAACTTTTATTCTTTAAAAGGTAAATTTGTATTATTCCTCTCTTGGATACTGACAGTAGCCCTAGAAGTTTTGCAATTTGGGTGTGTTTTCAGGTTCAGAGCCTGTTTACTATCAGGCAGGAATAGGTTTGGTGAGGAATCTTATAACTGAGCCCACAGCATGAGCACCAGTATCAGGAACCACAGGATGGGGAGGCTTTCTCACCCCCTATGTCACCCAGTTCATTGATCCCTAAGGAGCTCCAGATTACTCCCCCTGAAAAAAAAAATGCTACTAATGATAGCTGTTCACTGCCAGCCCCCGCCCTCCCCAGTACACATACACTTGGCACTTAGAATCATCAAGAAGAGCAAACAGGGAGCCTCCCTGGTAGCACAAGGGGTTAAGTTGCAGCACTCTGAAGCTATCTGCAGCCACTGCAGCACAAATTCAATCCTCTGCCAGGTCTGGCGCAGCAGACCTCTCCTATCACACCCACTGCTCCCCTCAGCAGTATATTTCAGTAGATGCACCTGTTCTGCTCCCCACTCTGTCTCTGGTGAATCCTCTCACACCCTTTTCCCACACCTCACACCCCATCTCTTGTATGCATAACTATTAAAATAATAAACTATTAAAAAAAGAAGAGCAAACAGTGTAACATCTATGGAAGTGCTCTGAAAATTATTAGATGTTGTAAAAATATGAGACAGATGTCAAAAGACATTTCTTATGCACCTAGTAAGAGCTGTGCTGGGTGCTTGGGAGAGAGACAAGGACAAAACTTTACATGAGGCTTATCTTTATTGCATATTCTTAGCAACCTGGAAAGAACACTATAGTTTGTTTTTTGTTTTTTTTTCTGGTCTTTGCATTTCAAATTACATCTCTAGTCAGAATCCAAGTGCAAATGATGAAAGACTTGAGCATTACAACCCTTCCCAGACATCTCAAGGGCACAAATCTGTTAACAAGCTTGCACAAAGTACTTTTCAGGTCAAGTGAATATGCAAAGCAATTTTGTAGGTTGAAGTCCATAAAATTGACTGTTAGTAAATGTAATATAATGTTTCTGTAACACAAAATACAAATTAAGGGCAAGGATATGGACTCTGTTCTATAGTCCATTGACAGGAGTGATTGGGGGAAAAAAAACTTAGAAACACATCATTTCCCTTCAACGCTGGTCCTGGGTGAACATTGCTAGGGGGTGAAGTTAGTTTTCTAGGATTCTTGTTCTACTTTGAGGCCTGTCCTAGGTGTATACTAACTCTGGACTCCAGGCCAACCCCTGATGCCTAGGAAGTTTATTCACCTCTTCCACTACCCCCTCCTCATCATTCACACTCATGGAAATGTACCTACTGTGCAGATTTATGTCTGATGCTTCCAACTAAGAATCCTAGCTGTTCTAGTGAAAGGACCTGAAAAATCAGTACTGCTCCCCTTCCCTAATCCTCTTATTTGGGTGAGACTTTTTTCCAGTAAATATTAATCATCCTTTTAATAACACAAATCATATTCTTTGTATAAATAAAACTAGTCATAAGCAAGGAGTAAAGAAGATATCATGCATTCTGCAATCCCACCATATATTTTCATTCTTACAGCTTTTGAACTTTAAAATGCTGGAATATTCAAATAAATGTGTATACAAACACATTTACCTACACTTTTAATGGTCTCATACAAGTGTAGTTACTTTCTCACTTAGTAATGTATCATTAAGAATTTTCTTTAGGGACTCCCTGGTGGCGCAGCGGGTTGAGCGCTGCACTGCGAAGCATCTGCGGTGCAGCAGCTTGCCAGTTCAATCCCCAGCCAGGGAAGGGACCCACATGGCACAGCAGACCTCTCCTGCTTCGCCCGCTGCTCCCCTCAGCAGTGTGTTTGGGTCCATCTTCCTGTTCTGCTCCCCACTGTTTCTGATGAATCCTCTCACCTTCCTGACTCTGGCCTGTACCCCAGCTCTTGCGTGCATAAATAAATAAATATTTTTTTTTTTTAAAGAAAAAAATTTTTTAAAAGATTTATGCATACAAGAGCTGGGGTACAGGCCAGAAGCACAGGGGGATGAGAAGATTCACTAGAGACAGAGTGGGGTACAGAACAGGCACATCTACTGAAATACACTGCTGAGGGGAGCAGTAGTGGGACAGGAGAGATCTGCTGTGTCACATGGGTCCCCTCCCTGACCGGGGATTGAACTCGCACTACAGTGGCTGTGGAAGCCCCACAGTGCAGCGCTCAACCCCATGTGCCACCAGGGAGGCCCAAGACTTTTCTTAGTGTACCCTTTACATCGTGATTTTAGCAGTTGAACAACATTGTTATATGAAGTTGCAATTTATTTTATCAAAGATGATCGGCTCTTTGTTTCTTATTTTTTCTCTAACATTAAAAATACTACCATGATCATCTCCATATATAAAGTTTCACACCTGCCAAATTCAGAATACTCAGAATTGCTACCAAAGATTTTTAAAATTTTGATAGACACATATGCCTTTCTGATGCATTACATGATTAATCTGTGGAAACGAGGGTTTACATGAAGCTAAGGCAGGGTAGGAATGGAAAGGGAAGAATCATCAGAACTTTCCAGAAATCCAAGTCTTACCTGTTCTCAGTCTCATCTGCTATCTCAGCCCTGAGTTGAAATTGTATGTAGTGACCTTTTTAATCAAATTGCTTCCATTTGCCCATTTTCATTAGTGTTCATGCTTTCCTGAACTTACCATGAACAAAGCAACCCCTCCAGAGAGAATGTGCAGAATAAACAACTGCCAAACCCACAGACTTAGAATCACTCCTGTTCCACCAACCTGGAAATTCTTCTGTAGCCCATGAAAGGGACCTGGAGGTGAGAGTGAGGGTTGCTGTTTTCATTATTCTCTTTTTTTAAAATCAGAGCCTCCTCAGCTATCTCTAGTCCCAGCAGGAGTTGGGACACCTATATCTTTACCATCTCTGATGTAGGACTTGAGGAAGGGGATTTGAGGAAATTCAAATAGGCTATGGATGTTCTGGAAATAGAACAAAGCATAGAAGAAAGAACCAGTTTCTAACGCAAGGGGGTTAAAAGCAAGAACAAGGGAGATAATTGGAAAGGAAGGAAGAGCATCTGGAGGACAATTTCATTTTTGAGGCACACACTTGGTAGCTGCATGATAACCAACCAACTGGCCTGGAAAAAATGATAAGTAATTCAGCTATTATTTTAGTTTTAAATCTGTCCTATTTTCCTTTTCAAAATTAGCAAAATGTTGTTTGACCTCATCTCAACTTTCTTGAACTTTGTATTTAAAGAGTGTTTAATTACAAAAAAAATGGAATTATGGCTCAAAATTGAAAATATAAAATACTTGAAGTTATTTTAAATCCATATTTACATACTAAAAAGACAGTGTAAATGTAATGCCAGAAGCCAAGACTTAAGGCCTCAAAAAAATTATCAGTCAATGGACTCTACTATTGTTCTCAGTAACCAGGGGTCTTCCATGAAAATTGTCCTTCTTAATCTATTTCTGACCCATGCCAATGTAACATTTTCTAACAGTCAGGCTGATGTCCTGTAAAGAACAATTTTCCTCATTTGCCTTCGTATAATCAGCCGTTTTAACACTATGTTAAACATGAAGCTTTTGAATATTTTCTTTGAGCCCTTTGTCCATTTTTGTATTGAAGACGCACAAGTTATCTAACCCTTGCAAATACATAAGTTTTGTGCATGAGGTCACTATCGGCATCCCAAGACTTGTGTATGAACATGCTGTCCAGCTGGGGCTTCACTCTGTTTGTTGGCTGGTAAATCTTTTATACATGGGCTTCAACTTTCTCATCTATAAAATGGGATTGAAATTAGTATTTGCCTCATACAGTTGTTTTGTGGACTATATGAGAACTTACATATAGTGCCTGACCTAGGAAGCCTCGTAGTTAATTGTTGCTGTCCAAACACCACCATCAATTCTGGACATCGAGAACAGGCATTTTTTCTTGGATTGAAATGTTATTACATTGTTGTTCATTTTTGTACAATAGTTGACTTCTCCATTCAGGTTTAGTCCCCGTAAACTTCCATCGCATCACTCACCATAGTCCCTTGTGCTCTTTCCTCCCCTCTTTGATGCCTTTCCTTCTCCCCTCACACTGTATATTTCAGATCTATGGTTTGCAAGTTTTGCCTTTCTTTTTCTGACCCTTTGTTCAGTTTCTTATAAATCTCATATAAATGAAACCATCCAATATATTTCTGACTTACTTTACTGAGCATAACCCCTACCAGCTCCATCCAGATCCTTTGAATGGAGTGAGTTTATCATTTTTGATTGCTGAAAAGTATTGCATACTACAGCTTCTTAATGTACTCGTCTGTTTTTAGGCATTTAGGTTTTTGTATCTTAGCTATTATAAATAGTGCTGCAATAAATATCAGAGTGCAGAAAGGTTTCCTTCCAAATAAGTGTATTTGTGTTCTTTGGGTAGATCCTAGGAGTGGAATAGCTGGTTCATATGGCAGATCTATTTCTAGTGTTTTGAGGAACCCTTCCACACAGCTTTCCATAGTGGTTGGACCAGTTTGCATCCCCACCAGCAGTGTAAAAGGGGTCCTCTTTATATATATCCTTGCCAGCACTTCTTGTTGCCAGTTTTTTGGCAGTTGGGCCATTCTCAATGGTATGAGGTATCTCATCGTGGTTTTGATTTGCATTTCCCAAGAGTAGACATATTTCGCCATAACCCTACATAAGCTCTATTAACCCGAAATAACCTGACTAAAGGAAACCATAATAAAACCATGGTAATTTGGGGTTTTTAAATTTTTTTAATTTCTTCATATATATTTCACGTCAGGTGTAGTCCCCAGGGAGTCTCCACCAATTCACCCTTGCGCCATCACCTCAGCCCCTTGTGCTCTTCCCACTCTCATTTTGAGTCCTCTCCCTCCCCTGTAAAATGTCTCTGATCTATAGTTGTTTTGTTGTAGGTTTTCTTTTTTAATTATTCTTTTCCCCGATTCCTTATTTGGTTCCCTTATATTTCTCCTATAAGTGAAACCATCCAATAATTTTCTTTTTCCTTCTGACTTATTTCACTAAGCATAATCCCTATCCCTTCCATGTTGCTGAGAATGGCATTAGTTTATCTTTTTTGATTACGGAATAGCATTCCATCGTGTATATATGCCGCATCTTCTTGATCTAGGCATCTATTTTTGGGCATTTAAAGCCATGATAGTTTTAATATCAATATTCCTTTGTTACCACCCGAACAAAAATTTGTGAAATAGATAACATTTGCTAGCTATTGTTTTTTCTTACATTGTTTTTTATTTTTAGAAAACATGATTTCTCCCCCCAGATATGATCACTTTAGTTCTCCCACCACCAAAGCACCAATATTCATCATATTCATCCTGTGCTTTCCTCCCCACACCCCAAGTTTTCATTCCTTCTTCACCTTCTGCCCTCCTCTCCAGAACATCTTGTATATCTATGGCCAGCTTTCAAGGTTTGTCTTTGACCCTTTGATTTTTCTATATTCCACATAAAAATGAAACCATCTGATATTTATCTTTTCCTTCTAACCTATTTTGTTTAGCATCAATCATTGCAGCTCCATCCGTGTTGCCACAAATGGCAAATTTATCTTTTTTGATATCTGAGTAGTATTCCATTGTGTATATATACCACATCTTGATCCATTCAACTGTTTGGGGGCATTTGGGTTGTTTCCATATCTTAGCTATTGTAAATGGTGCTCCAATAAACGTAGGGGTGCAGGCTTCCTTTTGAATTAGTGTTTTTGTGTCCTCTGGGTAGATCTTAGGAGTGGACTACCTGGGTCATATTAGTAGATCCATTTCTAGTGTTTTGAGAAACCTCCACACAGCTTTCCAGATGATTTTTGTCAGAGGTTTAGAGAGGATAGTCGACCTGCAGTCACAGAGCTAGTATATGGCAAATGGGAGGAAGACTAGGTCTAACCCCTTAGCCTAGGCTCTTCACTACCATAACTAAATGTATTAGGCAGGCTACAGTGAGTATGATGGGCATTCTTTTGCATAATTGCCCCTACATACACACACATACGCATGCACACAGGTCACCACATGAGACACAGTAACCTGAGTTTTCTAAATACTGCCAAGCAGAACCATTAATTCACGTGAACCAGCTGGGAAATGCCAGTTGCCATGGTCATCATCCAGTGGCCTGTTCACCAGGTAGATAGACCAGAGCCAGGAGACTTCTCTTAACTGAATCTGTCTTGTTCTTCCTTGATCAGAACTTACACCACCATCATTTGCATGATGCTTTTTAAGTGGGAGTGATCTTGTTTTTAGAGTTGTTGGATTTGGATGGGGGTGGGTTCACTCTGGGAAAGGTTTCACCAGAGCTCCCCTTAGCCGGCACCAGCGAGTTCCCAGGCAAGTTTATCCACAACACAAAGATGTTAGTTATAGCCAAAAGGGCAGATTTATTATTAAAAGGAGAGAAGAATAAAGGACATTTGAATAGACACAGACAGAAAGGGCTGCCCCAAAAGGGACAGATTTGCTAAGAGAGGCCTGCATGGGTGAGCATGAGAGGTGCAGGTGAGCAAGAGAGGTGAGCTGCCTCTACTGAGAAGCACCAGCATGGCACAGGTAACAGGCAGGCAGAAAGGCTGACACTCTGTGGAGGAACATATTGCACTGATAAAGTCTTCTCTTTGGGAGGGGCTCATTACTTCATGGAGTGGTTTGTTGATTTTGAATAACTATATAGAATTTGAAAGGGGCTAGAGATTCTACAGTGGCCTTGAATCTCCATCTGTTCATCTTCAGGTCTGTGCTCCTGACTCTCCCTACAGCAGTCTGATACCTGCTTGGGGTTTGTGCTCTGAGATGTAGGTCTTGCCACCTAAGTATCTTAGTTCCTATCTGCTGTGTTAATGTTAATCCCTTCTACTCCCACCTCCATCTCTTTGCATTGTGTGGGCCTGGTTTTTGATCTTGTGGTGCCTCCTTTCCCGTTTTTCTATCCTTATTCTCCCTCAGAAGTTCCTACCCTGCCTGAGCATGCGTTATCTGGTCTGCTACAGAATCATATTAACCCAGGTATCAAGAGACAACCAGGCTGCTGCTTGCCAAGCAGAGGGTGGCAGTGACCAAGGCATTCAATGGAATAAATTCCACCCCAGATAGACAGTCTGAGTTCTTTGAAAGAATTGAAATGTTGTTGTTGACAGTTAGAATCAGATTTTAGAAAAGTATAGCAAATTCAATGAAGCGAGATGTTTGAACAAGGAAGGGGAACATTGACTTCCTCCCTGAGCAGTTTATGAACATCATCCTAGAAAATACATTCTGGGTATGTTTAGGAGTAGAGTATTATTTTCTTTGAAAACATCTATCAAATTACAGTTTAGAAAGTCAATCAAATAGCACTGTTGGTTTGTGCTCATTCTCTGACTTGTGATCCTTGAAAATAACCCTGTATTTCTTAATTAGAATTAATCTTTCTCTGAATTTAAAATATACTACGACTTCAGATACATAATGAGAATACTGTGTCCCAGAGTTAACATACTAAGATAAAGAATAACTAATTTGCTATTTAATGGAAATTTGCTTTTTGTTCTGCTTGCCAGTTATTTCACCTTGCCTTACTTTGATTAATCTGAAGGAGCTGCCCATGTCTTGACACAAATGAATCTCAGTCTGACTAGGAGAACTTTAAAACACATGGGAACTTATTAAGTCATTTTGAGATATTTGCAGAGTGGGGTCCTTGGGTGAACTCTGGGACAAGTTTCACCAGACTTCCCCATTCAGGGGCACATAACAAGTTTTCTAGGTGAGTTTCTCCATGAAACAGATGTTATCCAAAGGTGCAGACTTATGGAAAGGGAGAGATTGAAAAAGGACATCTGCATAGATAAAGCAGGTAGTAATAGCTGCCATTTGGAAGGGGCAGCCTTAGATTTTATTGTCTTCTTTCATAGGGAAGGGCCTATCTCTGTGAAGTGGTTTCTTGTTGATTTTGGGTAACTATGTAGAATTTGAAAAGAACTGGAGATTGTATAATTGGCCCTCAATCTCCATATCCTTACCTCCCTCTGCCTGACACGCTCTACAGCAGTCTGGCACCTATGGATTTTTAGTTCCTATAGCTGGGTAAATGGTTATTGTAAGGTTAGCAGTGGATAGAATAAGGCAAAGAGAGAAATAAGAGGGAAAAATTTATTACGCTCCCGGGCAAAATTCACAGGTCCCAAGTAGGGGGTCTGGGAAAGACGCACCCCACGTACAGGCTAGGGGTCTTTTCTATGCCCCTTCTCTGCTAGGCCCAAGTGGAAAAATACCTGCAAGTCATGTGTTGCCCTAGGGTCACAATGGAAAAGTACCAGAGAGTCATGTGCCCCCTTGGTTAGGGGGTCGTTATTTGCTCTGGGTTACTATTTCACCTGGGAAGTGGAAACCAGGTACCAGCTTCTCTCATAGTTGCCTGCCAGCTGTCTTCGACAAGCCCCTTGCTCGGAACCGCTGCCCAAGGAGTAGCCTAGGTGAGGGGCATGTGTAACCTTTCATGCCCACCTTTTTGATGGAGTAAGGGCGACGAAGTCTTTCTGGCTACTTCCTTCTGGTTTGAGGTGTAGTGAGGTTTTGGTAGGAGAAAGGTCACAGGAGCAGGTCCGAAGGTAGTGCAAGGTATGGATGTAGCAGGAGCTGGTTGAAAGTCGTTTGCGTCATTGTCTGGATTCGATTTTGGATGAACTGAAGGAGGCAGGGAGCAAAAGCAAAAAATAACAAAATTAGAATGATTGGTCCTATGATTGGGGCTAGCCAGGTGACCATGGGCAAGGAGATCCACCCCCATCCACTCTGTTCCCATGATCGGAAGCGATCAAGGGCCTCAGCGATGTTGTTGTTCGTATGGTGATCCTTGATTAGTTCACTAACAAGATGAGCAGTAAAATAGTCAGCAAGTTTTTGAACTAAAAAGAATGTTGATGGGATATTTGCTCCTAGCAAATGAGCTGTGTAATTACATGTGTCCCTTGCAAGGGCAGCACCCACCAGGGGAGCCCTGAAGTGCTGGAGTAAGGCATAGAGCCACGCACTCAGTGGGAGGTTTGGCTTGCTCTGTACAGTAGCAAACCCAGTGAGAACTATAAGTTTTTAGTTTGTTAGGGACACAAAGTGTTACAAGCATGTGACACGCAGCATCATGGTGAGGCTAGTCAGGATCTCAGGGAAAGTTGGGTGAGCTTTAAAGTTAGGTTAGGGTCCACTTTTAAATGTTAAGATTTTACCCAAGTATGATGAATCCAAGGTTTTATAGCATCCAGTTTTCAGGCAGAGCAGGTATTCGGAAAGATGGTATTGGACCCTTTTTGGATTCAAGATGATGGCAATTGTAAGCTTCTAGAAGCATCAATGATGTAAAGGGAAGTCTGCAGGAGACTAGTCTGTTGGTAGCAAACTTGTATAAAATAGTTAGCAGAAAACCTTAAAAGGTATTTTAAACTTTGAGTATTAAAGAAGCATGTTAGTATTGTAATATACATATTTTGGGATAGTCAGATTTGCCCAGTGATATTGTACCATAATATATTAGGCATTAGGAAGTCTCCCATACCTGAGAACACATTTGTTTATACTCATATTGTTGACAAAGTTACCTATGAGATCTGTAGATACTTAAATTGACACTTTTCTTTTTGGAACCATGTATCAGGAGAACAGAAGAGGTCGATTAAGGTCTTCTTTTACAGATTGTCTGTGTTTAGACTATCAGAAATCTGAGGTTTAGAATTTAGCTACATATCTTGTCCTAACAGAGGAAGTTAGAAAAATAATGCTAAAATACATAAGCATGTGGTGTTGTAGTGAGCAAGGTAGCAGGTCTGTAAAGTGTCCAGGCCCAGGCCGGCCAGCAGTGCTGCTAGTGAAGGGACCATCAACCAGTAGGTCAGTTCAAAGAACTGGACCAAGGCAGAGTATGTGGCCCCTTACTCACCAAGAAGGTGATTTTCAGTCTGCCACTTCTAGGGTCACCCGAGGCTTATCCATAGAAACAGTAAACAGGGGAGCCTGTCTCACCTCTGGGCTTCTTCAGAGAAGGTCTTTTGCACCAGGGGTCTTTGAAGTCAGAGGCAGTTGACCGTCAAGTCTGTCCTCCCATCCTGTGGATTGGGCTGGCCTCCTCCCTCTCTGGAGGGTGGAACAGTCCCTTTGCCAGTGCCAAGTGAGATGGCACTGAAGGCATGGCGCGGGGGACAGCTTCTTTAGGCACTTGTGGACTTGCAACTGAGATGTCCCGGTTGCTGGCAGTGGAAGCAAGCTGACAGCCCAAGAGGTGAGGTCTGGCGTGCATGGGGCCTTGGGCCAGTCTGAGGTGGCAGGGTACTGACAATGGCAACTGCCATATACTGGCCCTCCTCTTGTCTTTCTCCCTGTCTAGTTAGCCCCCTCTGTCAGAGGCCTTGAAGACCATGTTCAAGTTTTAAAAAAGATCATAGATCCTTGATCTAGTCTCTGGATCCTGTGCCTGATATCAGGGCGAGACTGGCTAATGAAGGAGACTGCTAAAATGTTTATGCTTTTAGAGTCTCTGGGTCTAGCTTAGTATACCTTCTTATAGCCCAGCAAATCTAGTCTGAAATGATGTAGGATTTTCAGGTTTCTGAATAACTTTCCTCAGCCCTTTTCTAAGTGATTGGCTTAATGATTGTCTTTGGTATGCCTCCTTGAAGAAGGCAGGTAATTATATACTCTCCGTTTTCATGCCCAGTCGTGGAGTTGTACATTCCACTGGGGTCACAACAATATTAGGAATCAATCTGGAAGCTAAGTTTTGTTGCGATGAGGACAAAAAGCAGTCCTGAAAGTTATTTCAGTAAAAAAAACAACTTTAGATATTTAACAAGTGGTCATTAAACTTAGCACATTTTCTAGCAAATGATGAAAATTACAGATTAAGATTGAGTTAACAGTTAGTTTTAGTTTTTCTTAAGACTGGAATTCTTAATTCCAGGTTTGTTAACAGAACAGTTATACCAAGGTTTTTGTGGCTGGCAAATAATCAAATGAGCATTATACAGATTGATAAAAGCAAGAAAAGTCAGATTTAATTTCAAGTACATTTTTGTATACATGTGAGTCAGTACGACTGAGTAGTATATCCACTTGGTTTTCATCTGAATTTTGGTTAGGACTAGTGGAATGGGAATTTTAAGTTAATTGCACCATTGTAATTTTAACAATCCCATATACTGAGTTTTTCTTATGCAAGCACTTCAAGCCATTTGCTGGGAGATAGCTTTTTTTCCAAAAGAGACCTTATCAAGATAAAAACCTTAGAAGCAAGTTTGTTAACATAGAGCTTAATCATTTTAAATAGCATGTGCTTAAGTAAGCACATTTAAACAATACATTATAATTTTAATGCATGCATACTTTGAATCATTACATTTTGAACTAGTTTTGTTTACCAAAAATCTTAGGTCGATCTTAAAATTTGTTTTTGTCAGAGTTTATATAGGTGTCAGTTTATAATTAACCCTCTGGAGATAAAATGAGAGATCCTGATATTTTAATTAAAATTTTGGCCATAGTGCACCAATTTTTAAGGAATATTTTACCAGTGTTTGTGAAGACACTGAGAAACCTGTTATTTAAATTTTAGTCATTTAGCAACTTATTTACATGAAACACACTTTAAATAAGTATCTAATTTTAACCATTGCAGAAGACCTAGAACCAAAGTCTATAACAATTTTAAAGATAAAAACAACCCTGGGTTTTCTCTGCTTAAGTTTTTGTCCAAACTAGGCAGGTATAGAACTTAATGCAGAAGACATGGCAAAACCATATTTTTCCTAAGGAACAGGTCGAAAGAGATTAAGATGAGAAAGAGAATTGAGGCCCCCATGGCTAAATGGTGGCAGACAAACTAATAGTCTCAGCACTGGAGCAAAGGTCCAGGCAGCTGCTTGCTGAGAACAATGGCAAGTCCCCACGTGTCAGCCAGGGTGGTGGGTTTTGTTTTTATTTTAGCATTTTTACCTTTTGTCTCAACTACAGCAAAGGAGGGTTAATGCTGATATGTCTTGCGTTAATGTAAAGATGTCAGGTTGAATTACAATAGTGAGTCAGGGTCTTAAATAAGAGAAGCCCAGTTTGTTTTTAAGAGTGAATCTGTTATGGACAGATTAAAAGAGAGCGAGCGCTTAGAGGAGAGTCATGAGTGAGAAGGACTTGGAAATTATGACAGGATTTAAGAAGGGAGAAATGGGAGTGCATAAAGAAAGCCTAGACCTAAGGAATTTCAGTCCACTTACCATTGCAGTGGCAAAAGTTACTGAGATCAGTAAGGCTCCCATGGTCAAAAGTGCTGTTTTCAGGCCATTTAAAACCGTGTCAAGGTAGTATCGCAGCCAGGCCGTGTTACAATAAAAAATTAGCTATTTTGGATGTATGTCTAGTTTAAGATCAGTGTGGCCAGATAGGTTAGGAGACAACCCAAAGGGGTGGAGGTGTCAGGTTTTGAATTAGTCGACCCCCTTGTCTACCCTGAGGTGACTGGTCTCTTGGATGGTGGCGTATAGGTTTTGGGAGGCAGCGTCCTACCAACCAAGCCCCAGCCAAAAGGCTAATCGTGTGGATGCTAACGTGTGGAGATCCATGGAGAGGGTGGCGTCCCAAACCTCACCTATGGACCTGGAATGAGAATGTGGGCAAGCAGAAGAGGGGGATGTCTCCTCACCCTGCCTGGAGCCAATGGAATGGACACCAAGAGCCAAAACAGGCATCCCTGAGCTAACTGTAGGCAGGTAAAGTTGGTCCATACAGGCCTGTGCTTAGAATGGGAAAGGGACCAACCTTGGAAGGTAACAGTCACCCTAGGGGAAGACCTTGATTAGGTTGGGGAAGACTCACCCGTTGTAATCGGAGGCCGGTGGTGGATGGAAAGCGTCCCGCAATGGAGTGGACTGTCTGGTCTCGAGGAAGGTGGTCCCCAGCCTTCCCGGGTTTCAGCACCAGATGTAAGGTCGGCGGCAGATAGATAAGAGAAAGAGAGGAAAATTTATTACACTCACGGGCGAAACTCACAGATCCCAAGCAGGGGGGTCTGGGAAAGGCGCACCCCACGTACAGGCTAGGGGTCTTTTCTATGCCCCTTCTCTGCTAGGCCCCAGTGGAAAAATACCTGCAAGTCACGTGTTGCCCTAGGGTCAGGAGGTCACAATGGAAAAGTACCAGAGAGTCATGTGCCCCTTGGTTAGGGGGTCGTTATTTGCTCTGGGTTACCATTTCACCTGGGAAGTGGAAACCAGGTACCAGCTTCTCTCATGGTTTCCTTCCGGCTGTCTTTGACACACCCCTTCCTCAGAACTGCTACCCAAGGGGGAGCCTAGGTGACCTTTCAGTTATGTCAATCCCTTCTTCCCCCATCTCCAGTTCTGGGAGTTGGGTGAGCTAAGTTCTAATCTTGTGGCACCTCTTTTTCGATTTTTCTATTCTTATCCTCCATCCCTTAGAACACATCCCAGACCAGGAAGCAGAAACTCAGTTTGGGACTAATAAGTTTCTATCCTTGAAAAGTTACCTGGATGATTCTGATTGTGGCCTGGGATATATAAGTAGCATCAGATATTCTGATCTGCCAACATGTGTCTTCTGAACCTTTTTTGCTGACCCTGTTCTCTTCTAAATATAGGTCATGGCATTGTCTCCACTTCTTTGTCACTCTCAGGGACTTTTATGAGCAGAAATTGAGTGTTTTCCCCTTTTTTGGCTTTTGCAACTCCTCTCCTAACTAGTCATTAATCAATCAAATAGCAGTAATCCTTTAACCTCTTGAACACCAAGTAAAATTCTTTTCATCTAAACCAGTGGAGTGTGTGTATGAACGAGTGGGGTTTTCATATTTAGAGAAGTTTTGTCTTCAATTATGACATTTCTTGACTTAAGTTCCCCAGTGACAGTAGAATTAGCACATAAACAGTATTTCCAAGTGAATCCTAAAAAAGGAAGACAAGAAGTACAAAACAGAAGGGGATTTAAATTGCCTACGTGTATGTATACTGTTTAAGCAAAGATGCCTACCTTCCAGCCATGCTTAAGATTAGAATTTTCTCATTTAAAGCCTTAATGTATTTTTGACTTAAATTCCATTTAAGATTTTCTTTTGTAAACCTTTTATTATTAAAACATAATACACATTTAAGAAGCCCACAAATCAAATATCTTGCATCAATTATAATCCTTACAAAGATACTAAGGTAGATTCTAATTTCTTAGGTGAAATTGTTATAGGGTAACATTGATATTGAAATGGGTTGCTTGACTGTGGGTTGTCACCTGTGCACATAAACGGGACTTATAATAAGACTCAACTGTAGACACACGCCAAAAAAATTTAAGTAAGGGTTTACCAAAGAAGGAGAAATGAGTAACTCATTCACCAGTTCCGCTGAACTGGAACCCCGCCTTCACACCGAGAGTGGGTGAAAAGCCAAGAGACCCCCCCAAGTCTGGTTATATACCAAACCTGGCTGCTAAACTCCACCTTAGATTCTCACAATCATCCTTTCAGTGGTGATGACATTATGGGAATTGTAGTCCTTGGTGTCCTGGCTCTCTTTGGTCTGGAGTGAGTATGGCGTCCATAAAACCTGTGTTTATGGAGTTTGTTTGGGGCATCCTTTCCCCCCAGCAAAACCATTCAAAAATGTTTAAATTGTGCTAATCTATACATAACAAAACTTGCCATACTAACCATTTTACTAACCATTTTTAAGTGCACCATTTCAGTTCTGCTATTTTCACATTTTTGCAAACAATCTCTAGACCTCTTACCAAGTTACAGTTAAAACTCTGTACCCATTAAACAATAATTCCCTGTCTCTCCACTCTTGACTTTAGGCTGTAGAAACCAATATTTTTAAGAATTTTATGTTCTATCACATTTTTTGAAAGCATGGGATCATAAAGTTACTAAGACTTTAAAGGGTGTTGTAACTCCTATATTAAGAATCATTAAGTCTGAATTTCTTGTAACTTATGATTTCTTTTGGGATTGCACTCTGATATTATGAGCTATTTTTATAATACAACAAACATTCATTATGTGCCAGGCTCAGTTCTGAGTATGGCTCATGTTAACTCGTTTCTTTCAGAACCCTATAAAGTAGGTAAAATGTCTTACCTGGCAAGTGGAAGAGCCTGAATTCAACTAAGTTACAAATTTCTCTCCTCCCTTGGTTGTTCATTGAGCCGTGCTAGAAACAAGGCTTAAAAAAGAAAAAAAGATAAGAGGTTTGCAGTGGGATGACCTCTCCATCAGAGTTTCTAAGTGAAAACAGCTACCCCTTCACTCCACTTAGCTGCTTCCCCGAAACTCATACATATATGCCTCCTAGCAAGGCCCCCCAAACTGTGAGCACTTGGTGCAATATCACCATGCCTTAGAGCTAGTTATTAAATCTTGCTATAGAAAATACTTAAGGCATTTGTTAAATTCGTTTTCCTGCATCCTTTCCTCAGGGTCTGATAAATGAGTTGAGGGTGGAGCCCAAAATTGTTTTTAAGAGGCTCCTGCCAGTGGTGGGCACCCTTGATTTAATGTAACTGTATGAAACGCAGGCATTGCTGCCACCATTTGTAGTATGGCTTCATTCATAGAAATGGGAGGTTGGCCAGAATGAGTTCAAGTCACTTATTTTGCCACTGTTTTTTAAAGAGGTGATGATGCTTTCATTAGTTTAGTTTCATTTCATAAATACCTCCACTTGAGCAATGGCTGTATCTTCAGGTCTAGGTCTTTCTTCCTTGGATCTTGGATATCCTTATTCTTTAAACTGAGGTTATCTTTAGCTGATTCTAATGAAGAACGGTGATCATGTATAAACTTTCACAAAAAAAGAAAAATCACACCAATCAGTGAATTTAGAATTTTGATGTAATCTGTCCGACACCCAAACAGGAAAGTGAAGGAGAATCTTAGAGATATTCTAGTTCTAAATACAATAGTTTAGATTTTCAAATAATGTTTATTTCAAAGATGCTTCTTTATACACTGGTGAGAAAAACACAAATACCAGCCAAAGTTGAGTGAAATAATGTTATCTGAAGACCTGCTTTCATTATACATCATATCACTTTGAAGTTACCAAGAACAAGAAACCAGAACCTAAAATGATGGCGTCTTACCCAAAAAACATGCAGACAGACGAACCAAGAGTCTCTCCTTATGAGGCTTTGCCCATTGATACATTAGGAAACTCGGCATGCCTGGCCTATGTCTTACGTGGTTGGTGACTCATGGAAAGCAAACATGCCTCCCTAAGCAGACTCAGTACCAGTTAAAATTGCTGTCATTGTCGGTTCCTGAGTTTGATAGTGCTGTTGGGGGCTAGCTATTCAATAATCAGTCAAAAATAAATCAAGTGGAATGAAAATCCTTGTTCTAGATAATACCGCTCCTGTGTGTGACCTGCAGGACTAAGCCGTACTTTTATAGAAGAGATGCATAAGGTTTAGTCTGTAAGTAGCAATAACACTTGAAATATTCTGGAGGAAAGACCTATTCCTGTATATTCAACAGATGACTTGGCCAAGGTTATACACAGTAAACCTGAGAAAGGTCTTCTGTAGATACTATGTCCTGAGTCTGTGATCTATGGTTTAATTCTAGCATCAATGCCTACCAAATAAACCTTCCCTGTTAGTCATACATACTAAGGAGGCAGGATCTAAAGGCTAAGACTATAAGACTAATCTAAGATTAACTAGAATGCAAGATGGGAGTTAAAAGCAAAGATTCCTATTATAATTTGGCCCTAGTTTATGTGTATGATTGTCAACATGTCTTACTTTGTGCCATGAGTTGCACTGAAATCTGATTGATATGTTTGTATTTATGGGACAAGCTCTGAATATGCTTGCAACCTCTCCGAGACCACAGTAGTAGTGCTTTGGAGTGAAATCAGAGTATTGAGTGGGTTCAGGGCAGTGCCTAACATATGGTGTGGCGTGTTCTACACGCAGAGGAGCAAAGCAGTAATAGAATATAATTTGGGGAGATCCCATCACACTTTGGAAAAGAATTGTCTCCACTGAAGCTAAGGTTAAGGGTTTGAATTTGCAATGTGTGCCTACAACTTTTCTAATGTAATTTTAAAACTGAAAACAGATAAAGCCCCTGTTGTATAACCCAGGTAAATAAACCCAGACTCAAAGAGGCCCCAAACATGCTTCATTTATGTAACAAGCTAGGCACTTTGGCTATTAATTTCTAAGAAACCCAGAGGAAGGCATTCGAAAATAGGAAACTAAAGAATTCTCATGTGATCATCACAATAGTAGGTGGCTAAAAAATAGCTTTGAGAAAGAGAAAATTGTCACAGACCTAGGTGTGCTCTGTATTGTAGGCAAAAGGACTAGTTTGATGATCGGGGTCTCCAGACCTAGCAATCTTTGATACCTCTACTGCTACTCCAGGAGGGAATGAGGCATCATACAGGAAATCAGGGTTTCTGAACAGAGAGAAGGGGTACCGGGAAAGAGCGCCAGGTCACCTGGGGTTAAAGTATGAGATGGGAATGCCCCCTCCCTCTTCCCCAGCTAATGTGGCCATCTTTTCCCCAGCAGCCACATCAGCACAGAATAATAGTTCAGGTATTCTTTGGTGGCAGCTGTGCTGGTGCCTGGGACTCTTTCCTTCCCCGCTCAGCTGCCTGTCCTTGAGAAAGCAGAGCAAAGCAGTTTTTGTTTTGAGGTTGAGGCTGTTCCTAATAACTCTAATAAAATGTAAAGGACCATTAGATCTGTCCTGCTTGGCTTTTCTCCCCAGCCTCTGCAGTTTTACTGATCAGGATGCAGTGTGTGATCCTGAATGCGTGCAAGGTACAACCCAGGAGCTGAAGACAGAACAACCTACCCCTTTAGCCTTGGCTCCTACTGATACAGGAAAGAGCAGTTGGTGAGAACCTGTTTCAAAGGTTGAGTGAAATGGACTGGAAAGAACACTGAGAGGGTCCTAAAATCAAACAGATTTGATTCAAAACCTCTTCTGACCAGCGTCCTATCCAAGGGGGGTAATATCACAACATCAGTTTCCTAAACTGTAGAAAAGGAAAAACATCTCCCATAGGGCTAAGAGGGTTAAATGAAGATAAAGATGTAATGTGGATAACATGAAACAAGCCAGATTAGCCTTAGTTTCTTTCATTCTAAAAATGGCAATAGAATCAACTGTCCATGAGAGAGAGCCCAGAATCAATGAGACAGACCGGCAGGGTTGACCAGTGCCCTTTCAGAAAGACCAGTTTAGAATGCAGTAGCCAAAATCATCTGCTCACCTGGGGTGATGCAAAAGAACCTACAAAGCTGTTACAAACTTACTTGCTTTACGGATGTTCCCCAGTGGAGAATCACCAAAAAGGGATGCTATCAACAGAATAGCAGTGGGGGGGGGGGGGGCGGGGGGGGGGAACTAATCCAGATATCGACTAGATACCAGAGGACTACACCCATGACAGAATCCCCTTAATATCAAGGCTGCTCTCACTGGCTTTACAAATGTGGCTGCACTTTGACAGTTATTAACAGCTACTACAAATGTACTGTGCAAGGCGTTTTGCAAAGATAGCTGAAAGAACTTGCTATCAGTAAGTAGGAAATCCTGTCGAAAAGCAAGTGAGCACCTAGCAAGCTGTTAGACACTTCATACAGGGAGCTATTTCAGATCCTACCTCAATTTTCTATTAAGCGATCTAGTAGGCACTTTGTTGTCTTTTCAAAATAATAAAAAGAGCTACTCTTTTTGTACCAAGAAGCTTCATAAGTATTTTCTAAATGACACTTCAACTTAGCTCTCAGGTGGGTGCCACTGTGCCCATCTCACAGATCAGGAGGGTGGAGCCCAGAGAGGATGAGTAATCTGCCTCCCGGCATGCAGTCCATTTTGAAGACAGGTTCTGAAACCCTCTGGCTCAAAATGCTCTAAATCTCCCTGTACTTTACTCATCAAGAAGTTTAAATCGCTCTTGTCCTACTCCCTGGATGATTCATCTTCAGAAAAAGGTGCATTCAGGATTATAGATGAACAGAGCTGGGAGGATGGTCTTGGTCCCCAAGATATAGTGTGAGGTTAAGGCACAATAAGCAGTCACCTCCTTGGTGGGGAGACCTGAGCTCAGACCCTGACCAGCTGCCTCCTTGTTGTGTAATGTTCCACCCATGACTTGCCTCTAAGCTGAGCTTCCTCATCTCTAAAGCCCCTCTCCTAAAACAGTTGCTGTCACAAAACAGGAAGTAGGTGAATCTGTTTTCCTATTCTCTAAGCAAATGTCAGTTATTCTAGTTCAACTAGCTTCCAGTCCACTGTTAACTTGTTCCTGAATCTTAGAAAATCTCTTGGCCCCTTAACTACAAACCAGAGTTGATGCCACAGTATCTTTTAGTCATAGTCTCCAGTAGCCATTGTCAACCCTCAGTTGACAAGAGCCCTTTGGTATATTGTTAAAATAATCCTAGGCCCCAGGATTATGAGCCCACGTAGCTGGACGGAGCCATGTAATACTCAGTTTTGAGAAGGGGGCTCTAAGGATTCTATTGTTGGTGGGTGATAACCACTCCTGGAAAAACCTGCTTGCATGCTCAATATTACCAAGAACTGGGCTGTCTCTGGGTAGAGAGCTTGACCACGATCACCCAGTGGTCAGTAACTGCCAGCACCGAAACCTCAAATTCAGTGTACAGAACCTTATTCCAACCGTGTGACAGGGACTCACCTGCACATCCAAGCCCACTCCTGGCCACTGGGTTTCGTTCTAGGGAACACAGCTGAAGCCTCCAGGACACCACACAGCCACCAGGTGAACCGAATGTCACTCCCTTTTTCTTTCTCCACAGATACATTTGCAAGCAAGGTGGCAGCCACCCAGGACCAGTATGCAGACGCATCCATAGGCAACGTCACTGGCAGCAACGCGGTGAACGTCTTCCTGGGAATTGGCGTGGCCTGGTCCATCGCTGCCATCTACCACGCAGCCAACGGGGAACAATTCAAAGTGTCCCCCGGAACGCTAGCTTTCTCTGTCACTCTCTTCACCATTTTTGCTTTCATCAATGTGGGGGTGCTGCTGTATCGGCGGAGGCCAGAAATTGGAGGTGAGCTGGGTGGGCCCCGGACTGCCAAGCTCCTCACATCCTGCCTCTTTGTGCTCCTGTGGCTCTTGTACATTTTCTTCTCCTCTCTGGAGGCCTACTGCCACATAAAAGGCTTCTAAAGGAACAATCAGATATACTAAATTTATATATATATATACATATATACATAAAAAATTATGTATAATGAACAGAGGAAACTGACATTTGTCATGTTCACTTACCTGCTGATGGACCCCAGCTTCAGAAGCATACTCTGTACTAGGGCGAAGTGAGACCCACCACCTCCCACCCCAGGGGCGTCGTCACACTGACCAAGGCATGGAGGCAGGGCCATTTTGCAGCTCAGCCTGGAAGGGCTGTGTTCTCTCCAGATTCAAAAACCATTAAGTCTATGTTTTCTGTTTCTTTTGCTTGTTTTTGGTGGGGGTGGGGAGGTGGTTGATACTAGACTTTTGTTTTATTTTGTTGGGAGGATCTGGGCTTTTGCTTTTCTTGGGGGAGGTAATGACCATTCCAAATGCAAATGAACTTTGGTATGAAAAAAATTGCAAGCCGTTGCAAGGATGCTCCCTTTTCCCAAACACTTTAAACATGATTTTGGAATAAGAAAAGATACAGGCATGGAAGAAGAAAAATATGTCTTCACTATATTACTAAGGTTCATGTTTGTCTCTGGAACATGAGTAGAGGAAAAAATGCCTCTAAGCAGCAGCTTGGGAGCTCAAACGAGGCCAGGAAAAGCAATGGTTTTAGACAGGTTCTGATGTTTAAAGATGTGCTGCCTGGCACTCTGTTCAGATACAGGAGTAATGTGCCTAGATTCCCAGGAACATGCAGCTTTCATATCTATTTCTAGACTGATTAGCAAGCCCCTTACTCCAGTGCTCCAGCCTGGCTGACTCCCCGGGTCCCCCATCCCAACCCTGCTCCTTCTGCCTACCACCCCTCATGCAAACAGGAACAATAACTCCATTCAAAAAACACATCACCTTTTCCATTTACATCAGTATGTGTTCCAGTCCCACGTGGCTGTTGCCTGGGATCATTCATCCATTATTTATAGAAGCATCCATGGCTTGCACAATCCTGTTCCAGTCATGACTAAACATTTGCTCCTCCTTCATGTGCCTGTTTGGGAATGTTGTCGTGATACCTGTTACACAGTGCATGGATGAAAAACAAAACCAAGCGTATCTGTACATAGTAGAGTAGCACCTATACCGTTCTCCCATTCAGCAATGTTGATTGGACACTGAGGAATAAGTGAGTTTTCCTTTCACCTGTGTTGTAACTTTTGTGTTGTTATTGAGTTTGATGGTTACTAGGGATAAAAGGAGAAAATGGCTTGTGGTTCATGGATCTGCACCTTTGTTTCTTAGAAGCAATAACTGTCATGTGGGAAGCTAAAGCTATCGAGGGAGCAGCAGGCAGATTACAAAACAACCTCGTGGAAACTTAGCCACATGGGCCTCTGAGAACCACCTGTGGATTCTAAGGCCAAGGAGGAAGGCATTATAGAGAAGTGGATGCGTTAGAGCGCCTCCATTTCCACATCTCCCCTCCCCCTAAAGTATTTATTTCACATCTGTTCTGTCTGGCACACATAGTAGATAGTGCTGGTTGGTTTTATATTTTTATGTAAAGGCTATTTTGAGCCCTATTTCTTTGCCCATTCAGACCCCTCAGGTTGTAGCTGTAGTTCCTGAGTAAAAGAAAGTAGAGTGACCAGTAGGCCTTTAAAAGTGCATCCCCTCAACTTAGAACTAAAGCCATGAAAAGAGAAGATTGGTGCCTCCCAGGAGGATGGCACCAGGAAGTGCTGAGCCCTGTAAAAGGAATAGTTGTTTTTCTTTCAAGTACTGGAAAGCATGCATGAACCTAACATTCCAAAGTAGTGAGTCCACTGATGAGGAAAAGTAGTGACTTTGGTGACCCCTCAGAGATGTCCCCATCTCTGGGCCAGGCTGGAGACACTGCTGGCCCTCTGTACCAATTCAAAAATACTTAGGAAATAAATGCTGTTGAGATTTATTTTCACTTCCACTTAGATGACATGATCATTCCTTATTTAATAAACATTTGATGACTGATGAATAATTCAATACTGGTCATCCACTCAATATGCCAGGTACGGTGCTACCTCTTAGGACTAAACCATGAATAAGATGCCCCAGATCCCTACCCTCAAGGAGTTCACGATTAATGAGATTGCTGTGTCCATGAGTAAAAGTCAACAGCCATATGGAAACAGCTTAATCTTGCAAGGAAAAAACACAACCATGAATCCTTTTAACATAAACACATTGACATTGTACAAACACAATTCTTTAGCTATGATTTTCTTTAGCAGAGTATAAAGCATAGGTTAGAAAAAAGCATCCTTGGCCAATTTTGGAGATAAGCCTGCACCAAGAAAGGCAATCTTGTTGGTGTTCCAGAAGGCCCAATTAATCCCAGCTTTTTCTTTGTTAGAAAACAAAGAAATCTGTGCCCTAGTCCCTGTACAATTCCTTCTGTCTCCTAGAAGTTCACACCTGACTACAGCTCAATACTGGGTGCCTAACTCCTTTGGGGACACATTCTAACCCTTTTTTTTTTTTTTTTGAAAAATTCACTAAACAGAAAGTTAGCCTAGAAACACCAAGTAAATATAATCAAGGGATGTGAGTTGTTTAAACATTAGAAAGGTTTTGCACTCATTTTTAGCCATATTTGGAATGTCAATGTTATAGCAAATTTTCACAGAGAACATTAAGAAATTTTTGTGGGTGATTAATTTTAATTTCAAAGTTTTTCGGTTTGTTTGCTTTTTAAATTTTCATGTTATAGGGAAAATATTCTGGTTGTTCAGGGTTGTTATTAATAATTATAGTTGTGTAAAATTATTTCATTTTGTTTGATTTTATTTTGTGTGTATTGTGCACAGTTTTAGGGGGGAAGTGCACTAATCGTGCTGTTCCTTATATGGTACACATTATTGACACAGACAAATAAAATTTCTAACTGTTTCTGATTTAATCACTCGTGATACAGCATATTCTGTATGGAGTGTTTCTCTCTTTTCATTGTCATCTACTTCATTATTTTTTATTTTTATGTTTGAAGAAATAAAGGCCAAAAGAGATTATTGTGCAATTGGTATCCTCATCCACAAGAAAGAAAAAACAGCTATCAAGTATTCAACTTTTGTAAATGTCAACCCTATTGTCATGTAATATTTGCTTTCTAGTGTCCCAAGAGAGAACATAAGCATATCTGCAGCATTAAGATAAATGTTAAATATTTCTCCACTTCATTATTTTTACATCATTCAGTACCACTTTATATCTTTCTGCATCCAAGAACATGAACCCATAAATCGTTACACATCTAACCATCTTTCAGCACAGACCATATCAAATCAATCAATAAAACTAACCAGCAACAAGAATAATTTGACAATCAGTTTAGCTTTGACCATTAAACTGCCTTTCTTCAAAATTCAGTGCTCCAATGATCCTCAACCTCTTATGAGCTAATTTTCATTATCTCAGAGGTTCGGATTCAAACCTTCCACCAGTGAAGATTATATATGTTTATCTCCTTACTTTCTGTAGTTCACACCAATTTTTCATTTTCGATAAAATATGTTGTTTTACACAAGCCTGGAGGTATATGGTAAGTGGCTCTCGTCCACAATGATCCTGAATGTAGCATCTTTTTCCCAGTGGCGTCACTATTCATAAAAGTTCACCACCTACCGTGATTTCTCCACAAGGGGCTCAATTCATTGGTGGTTGCACATATCAATGCTCTTGATGCCAACCTGTCAAAACAAAGTGAGACTGGTTGCAATCTCTGTATACATCTGAGAACTTTATAGAAGCAACTGAAAAATAAGTCTTCTCTGGTAGGTGAGGAAGACCTCCATTCTCTAATAGTGGCAAATCTCCCCTACTCAAGAATTTAAATCAGCCCCTAGAAAACATATCAGTGTTTCCAGACTCAAGTTGTGCAGTCCCTCTCTTTGATTCTGGTTTTCGCCATCTGATCTTAGGCAGTTACATCTAGAGCAAGTTTTGAGTATAGTTTCACAACTTTAAGAACATTTGGCCATTTTCTGATTGACAACATACAGTGGATCTCACTCTGATCGATATTTGACTTTTGTTGTAGTAATCATTTTATTTGACCAAGGCACTCCAGCTATTGGTGAAATTGAGGATTTCAATTGACAAATGAATGCATTATGTGGAAGAGACATACATAATCATATTTACTTTATGAAGAAAGACAATAATGGTTTCATTAGCATTCATTCAGATCTACCTGCCAGTTTTCATTAATGGATTTCAGTTCTGCTCTTCTTTTCAACCATTATGTTCTTATCACATCTGACCACATTGTTTTACAACCAGAAAATTTAAAGTGTTAGGGAGTCTTGACAGTATTCTACTTACAAGGATAGTACAGGAAGAAAAAGCAATTGTAATAGATAATTCATTCTTGGAGAACACAGGTCATGGTTAACCATTTCCCAAATCAGAGAATATCTTATCTATAGAAGAACTGAGAGTTTGGAACCCCAAAGGAGAGAGCACTTCAGCTTACCAACCCACAAAAAATGGTAAGTATCTAGTTCTCTGTGTTCGTTTACTCTGCCCACTAAGATGTCCAAAAAGATGCACTCAGAGGCTTTTCCCAATGTTCAGTTTGCTTAAAGATCCTCTGATCTTATCTCCTAAGGGGCATTTAAAACAGTGGTCATTGATTGTTGGGTTTTTTTTTTTTTTTTGTACTTATAGAGAAGAATGGAACTTAAAAAAAATCAGAACGATTTTCGTTAAAACTAGGACCGTTATCTTTACAGGAAAAGTTGCTAATCTAAATCAGATTATAATCAGTGCAGTATGTCACAGATGCTTGAACTGCTCATACTCTTTAGAGTCATGCAGTATTTTTAAAAAGGTTCATAGAGATGTCCCCTTGGAAATACATCATCTTAATCTTTCTTTTCCCTAAATCTAACTTTCGTCATCCTTCCGTAGCTACTGCTACCCTGTACATTACCCCTGGGTCACTGTCACCTCTCAGCCCTGGGGAAAAGTCTCTTGCGAAAAGTGCTCTGGGCAGTAGGAAAAATCAATAACACTCAGTAATACATAGAAAATAGTCAGGAGATTATCGCAATAGATGTTTTGCATAGATTATGCCCTTGCAACACCACACTATAGGAGTGTTGTTGGCTTTATTCCTCTTTAAATCCCATTTTTCTTGTTTCATTGACCATATCCCTAGTCTTTAATTCTATCAATATATGTAGATATTGTTTGGGAATAAAAAAACATGCAGACACACATAGAGACCCAACTCCCAGGAAAGTTTTTACAAAGGTGATATAGGTAATCAATACAGAAAAACATAATATATAGTTTCTATACCTCCAAGAAAATATAAGTGGATCAAATGCCTTTCAGGGGATAATATAGTACTAATATAATAAATGGTTGAAAAAAAGCATAAATTATATAAATATTTCAGACAAAAGTGATAGGATTCATACGACCAGTATTAAAATAATTTTCTCTACTTTTCTGTATCTTAATCTATACCCATCTGAACATTAAAATTGAAAAATACTCAAAGAAATATTAAGACATTACATTCTAGTACTCATAATTGGGTTGTATATAAGAATAATAATTTGGGTAAGAATTATTGATGTTGATTACAAGAACAGATTTAAAAATGAAAACTGACACAAAGAAAATGTGTTAAAAATTCATCTCAAATTACGCCTTGTCTAAGATATTTGAAAATCATTACTCTTAAGGAAGATAGATTCCTAGTTCCCAGAAACAACAATTTGAACTTGTATTTCTAGCTTTCATATGAAAATCAAAGCTGGACATATGTAACTTTTTAATTTGCCAATCAGAAAAGTATGATTTGTAACAATTTCCCATATTATTGAGTTTTTTGTAGACTGCATTAGGTGTGTCATTAATATGCCTTCAATAATTTCCTTCCATTCTTTTTTTTTAAGCCATGAAATTTCAAAATTTCGCAACTCAATACCTGGCAATTCTATGTGTCAAATTACATTTGCAGTTGATTTTAATATTTAAAATAATTGTAACTTCAGGTAGAGTATTATGCTTGAGTCTAGCCAATAGTTAGAACACTCCAGAAACACTGATCTTTTCATAGAAGATTGAAAGCACTTCTAATAAGTTAAAAAATGTTTTTTTTTTTTTAAATATTAGTTTGAAGATCAGTTCTGTGAGAATCAGACACAGTTTCAGCATTAACTACTTGGTCCCATCTCTCCCTACAGCTCAGATACATATATCAGTACAGAAATAGATGATGTGTCAAATAGCTTGAATTGCACTTTTAGAGTCTAAGGTTGCCCTAAAACCATGTCAGGAGAGAGTTCCTTTTTATCACATCTAATTTATAAATGGAAAAGGGGGGTGGGGTGGGGATGGGGTGTGAGACACAGAAAAGCACAGGACTGATTCTTTTCATTTTTAGCTAAAAATGTGAATTAAAACTTGTTTGAAACTGCTGAAAATATTAATCATGTATCCTTCAGAAAACAAACATTCATTTTTCTTCTTCATTTAGCAAGTATTTTTGACAGAAAATTTTTAGGATCCACTAGGACTCCATTCAAACTTTTCCAACTACCCTCTGCCTTTAGACTATTGAAAAAATTTCATCAATGTCAAATTCTGGTAGATTAAAAAGATGAGATTTTCAATTTTCCTTTAAAATCCAGCACTATTCTAGCAGGATTCCATACATCAGTAGATTTTTTTTTCTAGATATGTATTTTGACATATTAGGAGGGAAGGAATGGAACCCCCACCCAGGTCTGGCACAAATTCCTAATCATTCCACTATCACATGGATTCTCCATTAGCTGTAGTTTAGTTCATTCTCACTGAACCAACCCTTATCTTTCTTATATACTGGTTTTCTTGGCCTCGTATGTTTCTTCTAAGATCTTACTTTACTAACAGAGAAACCAGCCTTGTTAGCTAATTGGTAAATGAGAACAAGAGATGCTGTTATAAAGAAAAGTGGGTACAGTAGGGGGTAGCTTATGTAATCAACTGCTTCATTACATATTGGGTACTACTTGAGAAACTTAGAAATACTAGAAGGACTTAATTTTTATATATTTCAGCAAAACTTTGGTTGTTTTAGAGCTAAGTATAACATTGTATACAAGCTGAAAGTATTTTCATTAACTACCATCATGATACAATTTTCAAGAAAATATTGCCTATCATAGTTCCATCTAAAACTCTAAGAAACAAGGTTTGGCTGCCTTCAGTAATACTGTAGACAATTTGATACTCTGAACCTTCTTGGAGACATCCTGAGTTACGGTAAATGTATGCATGAGCTTAAAACACTCTCCATGTTCTCAGGGATTCTGTATTTTACATAGATTTGCCAGATTTTTTTTTCAGTTAGTGTTTTGTTTGTCAAAATAAATTGGAAATATCTCCAATAACTGGTTTGTGGGCAGTAGGGTTATATCCTTGACTGTTCTATGCTTCCACTGCTTTTTTCTGCTTCTTAATCCCTGTACACATCTTTCAGAAACATCTGCAGCTGGCCAAAGAAAGACAAAAGGAAATTAATTGTCTTCCCTTCCCAAATGTACTAAATCTGCTTATCACCATAAAAATGTTATTGTTTCCAATTTTTAAATTTAAACACCAAAGAGAGATTGCACTTAAATATCTAATCTGAGTAAAGATTGTGTTTTTACCCCCCCCAAAAAAAATCAGAAAAATCTTTGCTAAGTATTGAGAAACCATTGCACTCTCCCCACCCAGTGATACAGCATCTAGAGGCAATGAGCAGTTAGGAAGTGGAGATAAATCATCTCATGTCATAGTTACATCACCACTCAATCACTGCCTGGGGTCAAAAACTTGGAAAAATACAGAGGCCAATACTAGTCTTGGCCCCAACCATCACCTCAGTTCACTTCCATGATGAGTTGGTCTGTGAACATCAGAACAGTGTCAGAAACTTTTCTTTATGATTTGATACAGTATCACCTGTAGTGATTCCCTGTACTCTGTGCCAGGCTGTTTGATTTGATTCAAACCTTTCTCAACAGAGTCATGCAGCTCAGTCACATGTTTGTTGCCTGCATGCAGAGTAAATCCTTATTTTCAAACTGGTTGCCATGGACCAATTTTTAAAAACACTCAGAAAGCAGTTTAGCCAATGGACGGCATCTAGCAATGTGAAGTCTAAACCTGTATCCTTTCTTCCCAGCCAGTGCTCTGACAATCCAAACCTAAAAGTCATTTCAGTCAAATGAAAATAAAAATTGCTTTGTCTCTCTTTCAAATGCATACCTCTCCAGGCTTGGATCTTCCACTAACCGAAACCAGATTCATGGATAGTATTAGGACTTTAACCAAAGATGTGATTTGTTTTATGAAGAAATCAGAATTGGTTTGGGCTCCTTTAAAGAAACAGCAAGATATTTGATATTTGAAAACAATGAAGCAGGTTCAGCACAAGCTTCTGGATTATAGAAGAGGGCAGGGCTTCTGACAGATTGTCTTGATGTGTTTCTCTGCCTCGCATTTTTAATGTCTCATGGTTCCGATGGACTAGTCCCCACACTTGTTCAGTGGGAGGATACTATATAGCTCCAGACTCTATGCTTTTTATTTCCTAATTCTCCCAGTAGAAACAGCTAATCTGGAGTTTGTAATATAAAAAAGATAGGTGCATCATTGCTTGACCTAGAAATTTTAGACAAAAGCACAGATTATTCTGATTCTCTCTATATTAACATTGTGCTCACCAGAGCTTTTTTTTAAGAGGTTGCTCTTCAGGAAATAGACTTGATCTGTTCTGAACTCTTAATCAAAAGTCAGAAATTGCTTTGATGCTAGGAACTTAAATGTCATTTTGTCTGCCTGTCCAGTCCTCACAAATCAATAAGGGTTGAGAGATGCAGAAAATGTTTGCATAGTGCAGTGCTGATCGATTAGAATTCAGAATCTGGATACTGAAGGCAGATAAATATCAACTGGAAAATTACCCAAGGAAAAACAATCAGAAATAAGTAAAACCAAAGAAGACAGAAAATCAGTCAATTTAGCAAGTCTGTCTTCTAGGATCTTGACTCACTTAATATTCAGTTAAAACTTGTTAAAAGCATCCATATAGTCAAAGCAAAAGAACAATTTTGAAATCACATGTCAGAGTCTATCATATTTTTATACGATTCCATAACCCTCAAGCATTTATTTTGTACAATGTGTCCCCCAAAAGCCATGATGAATTTAAGACAACTTCATTGCAAGAAAATTAAGAATAGTCCTGAATTTAGGAAGCAGTCCTGAATTTGTGCCACCCTAAATAAATGAAACTTCCATTCTGGTCTAGAGACATTTTTATCAGTTTGAGACTGCTTAATGGGGTCATTCTGAAATCTATCAGGGAGCTTGCCTTTCCTAGAAATAGAAACACCAATTTTCTTAACTTCACATTCTTTCACCAAGGAGGGAAATTAATTCAGAGGTAACCAACCACCTATAGTCTACAATGAGCCAAGCTTTGTGAAGTCGACACACAGTCTTTCATTTAACATTTCAAATTGGGAGAATCTGACTACAAAGATCATTTGCTTCCCCATGGCTGCATTTCTTTGAACTAAGTGTTGATACTCCTCCACATTGGATTTTCTTAACTCTGCCTATAGTTCTTTTGACTTTGAGGCATCTGGCTGTTCAATGAGTTATAACTGTCAGCCTTTCATGGCCAAACAGAGGAGAGGGCCTTAATATACAACAATCTCTACATTTTAACATCCAACAGTGACCAAAGAGGTGACCCAAGGTCTTTCCTCTTTTGCAAACTGGTACTTAATTGTTTCAGAGAACTATGAATCTTGAGCTCACTCTGAGCTACTTAAATGTCGTCATCATTAAATAGACTTCACCAGTGGCTCACTTTTCCAGAATACATCAAAACCACATGAACCATAATTCCCTATTTCCACCACTGGGGGATGGGTTGAAGATTTTTTAAGCTGTGAATCCACTGCTCCTCATAATAACTGGATACAACAGCCAATAAAACCATGTGAAGGCAGACAGGAGGTTAAAGATTTGTTTTAAAATCATACTTTGTGCACTAGGGGAAAAGTCTCCCTTCCATAAGGGGAGTGAAAAGGTTCTGCCTTTGGAGGCTGCTTAACAATAGGAATTTAATGAAATTGGAATGGACTCCACATCAGTGACCCTTGTAGGACTGAGTCCACTGTTCTAAATGTAAACTTTTAGTCCTTACAGTTTCTCACAAAAACTCCTTTTACTTTTCATACTTTGTATCTAATGGCAACCTTTTAGGAGGAAGAGACTGACAGCAGTTATTTCATACCAGAAGTACGTGAGTTATAAACAGGATGTGCACTGACTTGGCAGAAAGGCATTATAAAGTACAAATATTCAAAAGGAAGTTGAAAAACGAATTGTATTAACTTATAGATTCAACTGTCCTTTTAATGTTTTCCCTGTTTATGGAGAAAGTGACTACTCTAAAAAGATTTCACTAAAAGACTTAAATCCCACCCCTAGCAATCATGTGGTTTGCCACAACCCAGATGCCTCCTTAGCAATCTGAAATTTCGCATGGTTGGAGAAAATAGAGCAAGACGATGAAGACATGGCCACAGGGGCTAGAAAGAAAAAGTAACCATGGTGAATTCTGCTTAAATAAACAAATAGTGTTGTAGTAGAGTAAATGGAGCTTTCTCTTGAAGGAGTCCCAGTTAGAATGTAATCAGAAAGGGCAAAACCATTTCAACATCCTGGCAGTAATATATTCCAGCTATGAGCACTGAGGCACAAAGCCAAATTTGTCGGGGACAAAGGTAAACGAAAATCCCTGACATTGCAACAGATAAAGTGGTCTTATCACACTATGGAAAGAGAAAATTAAAATCGATAATATCACTTTTATTCTAACTATAGCAATTTCTATGATTTCCACTTAGGGATAAAATTACTTTTCCTCCTCTCATTATAAATCTCTAGATAAAGCTGCTGCTTGGTTGCAATAGGCATCAGATTTTTGTATTTCAATAAGCCCCTTGTGCTGTATTTGACCCCCATTTCATATTCGATTAGAAAAACCTAAATTGGAAAAGTAGGTTGTCTGTCTCTTTTTAAAACAAGCCTGAGATATAAGCATTTTCAGAGATGACTGCCTTAAGCCACCCTTTACTGTCCATCAGCTCTAAGAGGTTTTTGCTCTAAGGTAGAGAATCTGTAGCTAGAGTGAGCCTCCTTCCAGAGTCAGCTGCTCCTTCACACCCACTCTCCTCTTCCCCAACCCCTGGCACCAACCAGCCTCTTGAATTGATCCAGGTCCACCCGTGAGTCTAACTGCAATCCCCACTTACAGAGGCATCCAGTCGTTCCACTTAATTTCTCCTCATAACTCTCATGGATTACCCTGTAGTGTACCCCTTGTGAACCCGTTTGGTGTTCTTGCTCACTCTTCACTGTTTATATAGGCCCTTGCATTTGACATAGTTTTCAAGGGGTCTTAATAGAAAAAGTCTACGTTACCATTGTTTGTGTCTAGGAAGAAACTGAACAAACCGCTGTCATCATGTCAGTCCTGAGAGGCGTACGAGAGCAGCACATGTGATGCCATGGGAAAGCCTCAGTCTTCTCAGAGGACTACCATAGGCTAGAGCACAAGTCTGTCCTATTTTACTTTCTGGGTTAATGCATGTTGTACTTAAACTTCTGCATGTCCAGCTTCTCTCTAAGCAAACTAGCACCAATTATCCCTGACCTACATTATAAAAATGAGGGGGGATTCATAGTCTATATAGAAAATCTTTCTCTTTCGAGTTACAATTAAGGTGAACTGAAGTGTGCTTTAGAATCAGCAACCACAGATATTCTGAAAGTTTGATTCCCCAATAAAGAAAGACCAGCAGCAATTTTGAAGTTTGTTAGATATACAAATTCTCTGGTACCACCTAAGATACCTAAGATATGGATTAGAAATTCTGGGAGGGGGCCCAGCAATGTGGCTTTTTAGCAGCCCTTGTAGTTATTCCAATGCATGGTCAAGTCTGAGGACCACTACACAGCACTCTACATGGCCAAGAAAAATTAACGTCACCCAATTATGTGAGATGAAGGAAAAGTAATCTTTACTAATATTCTTTACTGATAGAATAGCTTCATGGAGGTTGTCCAGTCAGAGAGATCCAATCAGCTTTTCTAGTTCTATTAAATAACCAACAGCTAACCCTCTTTGCCTGAGTGTGCAGGCCTAGGAAACGACCTTGACAACTGTCCTTTCACTGATCAGCTGGCCCATTTGCTTTAGTGCTAATAGTACTGAGCTATCATTCATGACAGGCTGATGGTTTGAAGAATGGGTATGGTCTGAGCAAGTAAAAATATCACTGATCTAGGAGTGAATTAGGCTTCCTAAGACGGTTTCAAAAGCTCACATGCATATAAAACCTGGAACCCACAGACAATGTAGCCATCATCCCAAGCCTCTCCCAAACACTCTCAGTTTAACAGATGTAGAACTTCTGTGAAGAGTCAGCAAATGATTTTGCTTTATAAAAATGTCTTAGAAAATGAAACTTTAACAGTAAGGTGGTGGGTTATATGTGTGCACATGGGCATATATAGCCTCAGAAATCTGACCTGAAAATGTCACATACACAGGTACTTAAAAACACCCATATACATTTTGTCCCTTTTGAGCCAGAAAAGTAATTCAAAATGCATCCAAGGAGAACTAAAATGAAAGCTCAACAATGATATTCTTGAGAAAAACTATAGCTGTCCTTCAAGATCTCCCCTTATTTTCAAATGACTGTTTTTTCTGAATTGTTAGAAAAGAATAACTTGTGTATCATCATGTGATCTACCTGCTTCTCTAAAAGTGATATTCCTCTCATTGCTGATCAAAGTTTGAGTTTTTGGGTGTCTGTTTTTTGTCTCTGAGAGCATGTTCTCTCTGGCTCCTTCCCACTGTCTTACTCCTCTCTCTCTCACCCTCACTACCTAACAGCTCCAGCCAATGCACAGTTCCTGCCCCCCTCATCCTGCCCATCTCCATTTGCATGTTCTGTCTTTTGCTCACTAAGAGGACACATCTTAGAATAATCAACATTGTCAAGGTGCTTGCTTTGGGGACAGGAAGCACACCTTTGCAGAGAGAGAGGCTGGATCAGATTGGGATGTACTGAGACCTACAACCTTCACCTCCTTCTAGACACTTGCAGTCTACAGTTTGGGGTTTGTTTTTTGGTTTGTTTGTTTTTTTCTCCCTTCATACTCCTAGACCCCAAGTGAGGTTCAAATAAAGGCTTTGAACTAGGCAAAGTTAGTGGATTAAATCTTAAAACAAACATAGATTAAAAATTTCTCTCAGATCACTTAGAGAAAAAAGTTCCAGATTCTAAAGACCCTTCCTTTTGTGGCACACTGAAAGACCTTGACCTTAGAAAGCCACAGACAATTATTTTCTGTCCTTTCACAGTTTTGCCTTTCAGCGCCATTCATGGTGATTTTTGTATGTCAGCGGTGCAATACAACACTATTCTAATAAGCCATAATAACTGTCGGCACAACTGTTACTGTGATAGGGACTTCCCTGGGTTTCCTCTATCAATTTTTGTAGAGGGCAGGAAGCTCACACTGAGGAAACAGTTGTAACTTCCTAGACAAAGGCAAGGGACAGAAGGGGCATTTATACACAAACTGTATAATGCATGGTCCACTGCACTGTGACCATGGGGAACTTCTAAGAGGGACAGGGGAGAAAGGAGAATTTAGGTGGGGAACAAATTTGGAACTTCTTATCTTTCATGACTACTAAGGGCACCTTGTTGCCACTGAGTTATGTGTGAATACCTTTATGAGGAAAGGGAACTCATTCTGAGCCAGCCTAACAGCCAACCCATAAAGAAAAGGATGGAAGATCATTGGAAAAAAGGGCAAAAAAGGAAAGAGGGGCCCATTCACATCCTGCATGAGTAGTTCAAAGGACCCATCACAAACAGCCTTCAAAGACTGAAGGGAAGTGGGAAAAATAGAGGCAAATAAGGGGAGAAGAGGCTCTTATCTCAAGAGGTAAAGTAAGCCATCCCAAGGTCCTTCTAGTTGATTCTTAAGATGCTCATGTCTGAAGTTATTTCTTAAATAACTTATTCCCTGCACTTTGAGATTTCAGAGTAGTGGTATGTGAGTCATGCATTTGCACCCTTAAAAGTTTTTTTGATTTTCATTCTTTCATGTCAATGAATGTAATCTTGAAGACTTGCCAGTACACCCATGCACAGACATGCGCACACACATACACAGTCACACACAATATATTAAGGTATACACATCATGTTATTCATTTTGTGTAAAACACAATGTATAAAAATCAAAAGATTCCAGTGAATTCTTTCAGTGTATCTCAGTGATAATATTTTGTCAAGAATAAAGGTACTCATACCCTCTTTTTGCTGACCATATTGTTAAAATTATGAACTTAAGCAACACTGTTAGAAATGCCTGTGTAAAATATCTTCTCTAGTATCAATACATTTTGAATTTAACTTTCAAAGAGAATATGTGCTAAACCTAAATATTTTTATATCTGTGGTGTTTTCCTATTAACCTATAGGAGTGAATAGTGACCATATGTCTGACAGCAAAAAAAAAAAAAAAAAAGAGAAAGAGAGAGAGAAACGGCCTAAATGAAATGTTAATAGTAGAGGAAGTTATTTATGTCTTCTGCCAAAGACTAATGATCTGTAAATGTGGCTTAACTTCTTTCCTTATGAATATGATGATAAAAAATGCTCACCCTATCACATATCTTTTAAAAATCACTATTTTGTATTTCTGAGGACCAAGGAAAAGATTTTTTAAGTCAGTAAAATCCACAGACGCCTTGGAAATGAGAGGTTCAATGACTTGGCTCAACAGGATAATGCTAGATGAGAATTCCAACATTAGATGGTAAATTTATAAGTATTTCTTAAAATTCATATATTGTACTAATTACATTTGCAAATTTCAGCTAACCTTTCAAATTAATAATACTAAACACAACTCTTATCAATATGGAAGGTATAAACATGTTCCCTTTCAAGTCACTTGAGTGGCTGGAAATTACCAACTGTTTTCCCACCTGACCATTGCATGTAAGTTCTCTCAGAGGTCTAACAACGTTGCAGAGAAAGTTGCCGACCGTGTGCACGAAGGATATTTAATTTGTGCAGTAAGTAAGAACTAGCCATTTAAAAATATATTCAAGTGTTTTGTAAATAAAATTTTTGATTCCTATAGTTTTGTTCAAACTGCTATCTTTTAAAATAATTAGATTTTATTTGTAATTAAAAATAATTTGTCATAAGTTAGCTGTTGCTTAATGGACTCTGTGATTCAATGTACACTCAGCCATATTCCTGTGGGGAAATATCAATCCTATAGACTTTCTTGGCATGAGCCAGAGATTGTTTCTTTAAGGACTCTAAAGACGAGACAAATAAACACCAAAATTAAATGCAAGTGAAGAAATTAGAAACCTACTGTATAAAATGTATTTTTAAAACCTTAAGATATATGTGATTTACACTGCCTGTTTATCTAGTCTCTTTGTGAAATAACCAGAGCATAATATTTGTTAAGACTATGAAACACCAAATATTTGTGATTGTTTGTATATCACCATTGTTATAATATGTAATTTCAAATGGTAAACATCTTTGTTGTAATCACATGAGCCCACAGAAGAATAAACCCCAGCTCTCAGAATTCAGATGACCTACAGCTGCTGTATCACCAATAAATGAGAATTGCGAAAAATAATTTTTAAAGAATTCAGTTTATGATCACTGTGCTTTTTCCTAATGAATGAATTCAGTTTTATTTTTACCAGAAATGCTTTCTCTCAGTAAGTACAACCACTGATATCAAACATACTATCATTTCAATGATTTCTATATTCTTGATCTAACCACCAAAAACTGGAAGCTTGTTGCAAGATGTGTCCTTACAAATGTACAATAAATGACTTTTCCTGCATGCTGCCTGAAACATGTTGTGATTTGAAATGTCTTATCAAAAATTATATATTTCATAACCCAAAACTGAACTGGCAATATTTCTCATGGATATAACTAACGGTATGTTAATATCAAAATCAGAAGCATCGTCTGTCATACATGTATGTTTCATGTGCTGTTTTATCTTGTTAAACTGTAATGCGTGAAATAGTCATTGCCTGAACTAGTCAGTTCTGTACAAATCATTGTCTTAACTGTTTTCCTAATCTTACCACATTTCCTAACACTTAAATATAAATGTTTATAAATTAACCACTCATTTTTTATCGACTTTTATGTATCTTCAGTGTGATTCTGTTAACTAACCCTAAACCATTCTTCTGTGACTTTCATGGAGTTAAGAAATTATTTTGTTTGTCCTACAGAATTATCCACAGAAGAGCTCTGGTTTAAAATACAATACATTTAGCCCAGGAAAATACAACTATCACTCATGAGACTATTGTCCTAATGTCAAATTTTAAAATAAAATAAAGTCCCATGGAAGAGATTTGATCCTAATGCTACAAGATATACTTAAAAGATCCCTTCTTGAAACTTGCATATTGCATCTGTTTTAAAACATTACCTTCAGAGTTCTTTGCTATACATAAAATTCAGCATCAGGTCATAGTTCCTAAAATGGTGACTCTGTAGATTACCAAATAATTCTATAAAAGAGGAAAATGGCTGATGAAAGGATAAATGTTTATCCACAGAATACCCCAGAAGGAAACATCCCCAGGCTGGTTTTTCAGTGATAAACATCCTTATATGTACCACGACTGTTGCAACTTATCTGAAGTGTATGCGAGTACAGTCTCCTCACCCTCAGATTCATATCCCCCACCATATTCTCATTTTTCTTATTCAAGGAGATGCTCACTCTGGCATACAAGGTAAGTTGAAGCCATAACAGAGATAAGAGAGTCTCAAATCCATCGAAGCTAAGGGCAGTTATTAACAGTTCTGAAGAATAAAACCCAAATCTCCAAGAAAACCAAGTAACTTGGAAGAAGCAAAAAACCCATGGTTCCTACCATTATGGTAATCAGGGTAATGAGGTAGGAAAATGGTCTCTGTCTTGACTTTGCCGTCACAAAGCAGCATTTAAAATTTCTCTGTACCTGTTGGAAGTAATTGTAATGTGCCATTCTTAAATGTAGATATTCACGCATTCCCTCATTCACTGTAAATATTTGCTAAGCACTGGAAGTAATAGTAGAGCTATTCTTCCAGTCACACATTGAACAAGTTGGATACAGCACACCAATGCTAGTTTGTAGAGTCAGAAAACTCTGGATTCAATTCCTGCTTTGTCATCTTGTGAGAATTCCCTCACCATTCTGAACCTCAATTTTTCTTCATGTGTCAACTAAGACTAAGAGTACCTGCTGTTTTGGACTGCCCTGAGGGCTGAATGAAACCCAGGACATTGACTAGGTGCATGGTACACTGCCTGACATTCACAAGGTTCTCATTACACATTAGCTGGTATTTATGTCTTGTATAGTACTTAGGTCCCTTACACCAGTGACAAAGCCTCAAACTTGAGTCAGGCCTTCTGAGACTTTTTATAGACTAGACCCCAATAGTGGAGTCTGTCCTCGGTCCTCTTAGTCCAGTTTAGCTAAAATCCTGCTGGACCAGTTAAGGAAAAATCCCCCACCCTTGACACCTGATCAAATTCTGCATTCCCCTCATGATATCTGATCACCCTGTCTGCCTTCAGCAAGAAGAATCCTACTGACTCAGTCTTGCAAAAATCCACCTAATATTAATGTTTCCTCTTAGTAGTTTTCCTTCCACCTTCCCAGTTTTAAATCCCCACCTGTCCTTGTTCTACTAGAGTTGAACTTAATCTCTTCCTCCACTACAAACCCTCTTTGTAGGAGTTCTATTGTTGAAGTCTTCCTTAGGGTCTTTAACAAGGGTTGAATAAATTTTCTCTAACACTAGCAACTTCTTCCATGATGGAAGACAAAAAAAAAAAAAAACAAATGAACTAAATTCTAACTCTTACTTTACTAACTTTAGCTAATATTTATCAGAGCTTGCTATCACCAGGCAACACACTAAATACTGTACCTAGATTCTATCCCTAATCCTCAAAAAAAAAAAAAAAAAAAAAGAAAAGAAAAGAAAGAAAACTTCCAAAAAGCATGTAATTTCTGCCTCCTTTTATACATGAGAATTGAAGCTTAGAGAAGTTTAGTACTTGCCCAAATCACAGTGGCAGAAGCAGAATTTGAATTGAATTGTTTGACTCCAAAACACCAGTTTTTGATCCTCTTTTCTTCTCATCAATCTGGAGACTAGCTACTTGGATTGAGTATAACAATCTTCCTTTATTGCCATTATCATAGCGCTTATAATATGAAACAAGAGATTATATAGGATGACCTATATAGTAAAGAGGCTTTAGCCACTACCCCACAGATGCCAGAAAAGCAAACTAAATAAATTTTTCATGCCTCATTAAAGTCACCTTGGAAACAGCTTATCCCTACCTCACCTTTAATATTTCAGACAACCATGGAAAAAAGATACATTCCTCTCTTGCTGTTTGGTCAGCTTTATCTGTAAAAATCTGATTTTGGAACAATAAAATAATTTTACTCACAAATTTAAACACAGTTCTTTAACAGAGGAAGTTGCAGGGTTTCCCAGTCCAACAACAAGAGGACCTGACAGGCAAATAATCAATGAAAGGGAACAATTATCTGTCTGAAAATGGACTCAGCTTCACCAGGAATTCTCTCCTCTTGCAAATGACCATGTTGTTCTAAGATTGTCCATAACAGCAGTGATGTTGTGGTACGACATCAATCATCTGTAAATAGCTATAAATCTCCCATTTTACCTAAATTTTGTGTTTATTGGCTACTTACCCAGTTGCCCAGATAGGAAAAGACAATATAATTGGGTCCAGAGAATTGCTAGTAACTTGCCAGTTTTAATTTAGACCCTAATAATTAAAGATGCTTAGTATAGGCTCTCGGAATCTTATAACTTTACTTGCTTACATACAGAACTCTTCCTTAGATCTTATCATTCAGTAGACAAAATTTCACTCCATTTCAAGGAATAATGTGGACAGGCTGCAGGTACACAAGGAGTGCAAGTTCAATGCAACCCTTGGTTGACACCTTAGCCAGATTCTTTTTAAATACCTCTGTTTGCCATATCTCAACTACTGGCTGAAAATAGCCTGCCATGAAATATTTTCAGAAATTCTAAGATGATAATCCACAACATGAAATTTAGATATTGTACAATGGTCCCAGATATATCACATCTACTGAATGAAAAATCACTTCTTCTAACCAGTAACTTTGGCCTCCATTGCCAAAGATCTGATATTGCAGGATATTTTTATTCTCTGATAGCAATGAAAACTTATGAAATAGACTATAGGCAACAAAAAGATTCATTCTTTTTCCTACTGTATGTCACTGAGATTAAGGGACAAGCGTAATAGGAATCCAGCAACACAAACTAGAAAATACAATAGAAGGTCAAACCCTCATCAAGCAGCTGCACCTGTTCTGACAACTCTGATGATTTTACTTTGTGAGAAGAAAAGTTAAAAACCTTCTTTGGTTACCATGAGAACTAGAGGACAAACAACCAAGCAAGTGTCCTAGAGGGAGAAAAGCATGTGGCCATCTGTTTTAAAATTCTAGCCAACAAATTCTAAGCATATGTAAGTCCCAGCACTAAAGCAGCCAGTACCTAAAGCTGCAAATGAAAAAAAAAAAAATCTTGTCCTTGATTAATTTGAGGGCATTTGTGTTTGGGGACATTTCAACAAGAAACAAGGCAAAAAGATCATGGTTCCCGCTGTTACTGATTACAGAAAATCTGTATTTTTGTGACTGAAGCCACAGGATGCCTCATTCCTCACATATTAGTGAAGGTTTCTAAACCAGAATACCATAAATTTTGAAGAGAAGATTAACTCCAAATTCTTAACTAATCTCCTTTTGTTGAAAAATCAGAACATGGAGATTTCTCTGAAACATTCTTCCCCTAACCCCCAAACACTGCAGTTCACCAGCCATCAATGACCAGAATGCTGTGTCTTTCTGAAGAGAATACGAAACAAACTCCAGATAACAAAAAATGCCCCAGTGCCCAAAAAACAATTAAAATACACACACATGCTGTCGCTACAAGACAAGCAATACCAGAGCCTATTAGAACTGATGAAGGATGAAACAGAAAAAGCCACAAGCAAATGTCAGATCCCATAAGGCCAGTCAGCCAAGCACTTCATTTCATTTGAGCCAGAGGAAGCCTAAGATGGAGCAACATATTTGGTAGCCATGGTGCTGCACAAATGCCGGAGTGACCTCTGAAAAACAGCCCTGTCTCTTTCTCACTGAGTAGTGAGAGCATGTGGTTCTGTCAATAGAGACAGGCAATTGCCTAACTCCGAGTAGGATGGACAAAGTAGCTAATGCTTAAGAGGCATTAATGCTAGAACCAGCCTGCTTGGCTCACATCATGGTGTCACTAAGCTACAGATATGTGGTCATGGGCAAGTTATTTACCTTCTCTGTGCCTCAGTTTCCTCATCAGTAAAATAGAGCAATCACAGCTATCTCACAAAGCTGTTGTAAAGATGAAATGAGTTGATAGATGCAAAGCCCTTTACAGGGTGTGTGGCACATAGTGAGTGCCACATAAACATCACACATGAGCTCTGCCACCTGTCAGGCAGCATTATGATCAATTCTGTGTTAGAGTGAAGTTTGCATCATAGTTCAGTGTGACAATTCTTAATCTGTGTTTAGGAAAATGAAGAGAAACACATTAGAAGTCACTGAGACACAATTGAGAATAAAGAATACAAAATTAAAGAAAGTGATGACATGGAAATGGTACTAAAGGGACTTAATTGAAGACAGAATAAGAAAGGGAGGGGGGAGTAAGGAAGGAAAATTGGGAGGTTAAGGCATTGAGACATAGCATGACTGCAGAATGTCTGCTTTATTGCTGTGGCAAAAACAATAAAAATAGCAATAGCTTGCCTTTATTAAATATCAATTAATCCTAGGCACTCTGCAACCCTGACAATACAAACAAACCCTTCAGGGATCAGATATTATAATCCACATATTTCAAATGAAAAAATCTGAGGACCAATGGTGCCCTGATGTGTGAGGCTGGCATGGCTACTCACTGCAGAGGCAGCATGAGGATCAGCCTGGCCCCTGACCCATGAGGCTATACACCCACCTGCTGTGCTGTCTACACACACAGGCGGCAGGTCATGGGGCCACTTCTGGAAAAAGCAGAATGTGGAACAGGATAGAAATGGTATAGCCATAAAGAGAACTACTTCAGAAAAGTCCTCTCATAACTCAATCAATAGTGATTACTTCTTACTTTTTAATAGTCTTGGTGAATTTACAGGTATATTATTTTGTTACTGGATATATGTAAACTTCCATATTATTTCAGAAATTCCCATAACTACAGAACCAGACCTCTGCTATAGGCAAAATATCAATAATCCTTACCTAGGGGTCTATATCTTTTTATGTCCCACATATCCAAGTATTATATATCAAGCCTAACTTTCCCACATGGCAGGGGGAATATAAAAAAATGGAAGATTAGGTTCATAACCACAAACACTTATTCTTGGTAAACTATTACAATCTAGAAAACTAAAGCACATCATCATCATTTTCTAAGATGAAATAAATGTATAGTTTTCTAAAATACATATAAATGCTTTTCACAGAGAAATCAATTATTCAATCACAGAAAATTATACTGCGGTTTCACATTACATCACAGTATACTAGACAAAGTTCTTATAAATTTTTATAGTTCCTTTAATATTTTAATAAACTAATCAGAAGATAAAAAGCCTTTTTATTGTGATCATAAAATTAAGAAAATGTGTTTTAGGCAGAAATTAACAGTAAGAGCCCCAAGTAAGACGCAGGGTCACTAATCTTTCAAGGAAACACGTGTGTGTCCTCATCACTCCATTGTAATGACATTGAACCATACCATGGTGGACAGGAGAGAGCATGTCGCTGTTCAAAGTTGAGATTAATTTCCTACAACTGGCAAGATGACAAATGATCACTTACATGCTGCATATAAAACTCTCTTAAGAATAACGTGTTTAATTAGCAAAGTGCTTTAAGTGTAGTTACTTTGCATCAAAGACTGCCTATAGGAATTTAGGACTAAACCTACTACAAACTGGATGGAGTATTTTATTTTGATATACTTATAATTAGAAACATTTAATAAACAATTTTCTGTTTAATTCATTAAACAAAATTAAAGATGAGTTAGAAGTCTTTAGAACTATGGAAGATGTAATTCACTTTTCTTCCCCCTCATATGCCAGAAATCTTCCTTGACTTCTTCTGGTAGTAAATTTTACTAAATTGGTGTATTTATGCATACATAAGATGCTCAGGAAATTAATCCAAAGCCTCAATACTTACGTTTGATCAAGAGTTGACACAAATTGGACATGTTGATAGATGAGTAGAGCAATACATAGATGGATCTACATCCCAAGCATAGTTAGGGTCTATCAACTGGCTAGGACCACTATGGTAGATCAGGTTACTGGAAAAGACTTTGGTCCCAAGAACTTAGAGCAGTGGTTTTTAACTCTCACCACACATTAATAGCTCTGGGGAAGCACTTGACTCAGGACCCAATACAAACCAATTAATCACTATCTTTACATATGAGGGTAGGTAATGGAGTTTAAGTATAGATATTTATTTTTAAGGATTTTATTTATTTATGCATATGAGAGCTGGGGTACAGGCCAGAGGCAGAGAATTCACCAGAGACAGTGCGGGGAACAGAACAGGCAGATCAATGAAATACACTGCTGAGGGGAGTAGCAGGCAAGGCAGGAAAGGTCCTCTCCCTGGCCAGGGATTGAACTCCCACTGCAGTGACTGCAGAAGCTCCACAGTGCAGCACTCAACATATTGTGCCACCAGGGAGGCCCAAGTGTAGGTATTTTTTTAAAAAAACTTTACCAAGGGGAGGTGTCACTCTCTGCAAATAAAAATACAGCATTCCATACATGATGGAATATTATACAGCAATCAAAAATGAGAAACTAGGGACATTTATAGAAACATGGATGGAACTAGAAGGAATTATACTCACAGAAACAAGTCAGAAGGCAAGAGAAAAATATCAGATGGCTTCACTATTAGGAGGAATATGAAAGAACAACAACAACAAAGAATAAGCTCAAGGAAATGGGCAATTATAATCAAAAGCAAACAAAAAACTCAACAAGACCAAAAAGCCAAGATAAACCAAAGGGACCATGGAGGGGAGGGGAAGGAAGAGAGGGCAAATAGGGGAATGAGGGCAGAAAGAGCACAAGGGACTGACGTGATGGTGCAAGGGTGGAATGGTGGTGGGTAGTCCCTGGGGACAACAAATGATGTCAAATATAATTAATTGAATTTTAAAAAAATTGGCCTGGAAAAGTGGGGGGACTCAGGCTAGAGACAATGAACTTTCTGAACCCTTAGTCAGTGCCTCTCTCATGGTCCTATTAAGACTATTAAGAATAAGAAGCCCCCAAAACAGACACATAGACCAATGGAATAGAACAGAAAGCCCAGAAACAAACCCACAAGCTTACGAACAACTAATCTAAGCTTATGAACAACGAAGGAGCAAAGAACATAAAATGGAATAAAGACAGCCTGTTCAATAAGTGGTGCTGGGCAAACTGGACTGCTACATGCAAAAGAATGAAACTAGAATACTGCCTTTCACCATGC
>JAGFMF010012281.1:16186360-16204186 GCA_019455555.1 Galemys pyrenaicus
AAAAATGAAAAGACAAGGACAAATTGGGGACACTTGGTGGGGAGGGAAGAGGGGAAGGGTTGAGGGCAGATGGGAGCACGGGGGACTGAGGTGATGGTGTACTGGTGTTATGGTGATGGGGAATACATGGGGTTTACAACTGATGTCAAATATATGTAAATTAAAAAAAATTTTAAAGAAAAGACAAAAAAAAAACAAAATGTAAATGAAAGGTTTAAAAAAAAAAGAATAAGAGGCCCTCCCTGTGTGGGTGGGCTGACTCAGGGCAGGGCCATGGCCAAAAAAAAAAAAAAAACAGCATGCCCAAATAAATTTCAATTTCAGATAAAGAACAAATAACATTTAGAATATCTCAAATATCTTAGTAAATATACTAAAACCTTTTTCTGAAATGTAAATGTAACTGAAAGGCTTTATTACTTATGGTAACCATATCCCCAAACCTACACTAAAACTGAGAACCACTGAATTCTACTACACTCAAATAAGTGGATGGAGCATGACATCAAAAAAATACAAGAGCAGCAAACTAAGATGTCCAGGATATCCACTATTTGCAAACTGACAGTGGGAGTTCAGGTTCAGAAGCAGTATTCTATCATTAATTAATCTAAAGTTAATGTAAGAAGGTTATGCAGAAACTCAAGTTTTAAGTGAACAAGATGTGATGACAGTGGGGAGGAGAGAGGGTTACTTTTGTGCACACTCTGTTAGAAGATGAGAACAGAATTCATAAATGGGTATAATCCTTTACTCGAGCATCAAATTATGGTTCCAGGAGCTCTTGCTTTCTCTGTTAAGGAATGAGTTCACACCAGAAACTAGGGTGTGTAACTCCAAGATAGTTCTAAAGTGACCTGAGTTCTGTGATTGGAGACCTTTTGGGTTGAGGGCTAGACATTTCATTATGGCAGAATCAATGAGAAAGTCAGCATTCACATCAATAACTCTTAAAAGTGTCTCTATTGACTAGTATTCATGTCAAAGCAACAGCCCAGATGAGAACAGTGTTAAAAGGTTAAGCCTGGAGCAAGATAAATGTCACTCACAGCCTATAAGAGTTTCCTTTTGCGCTCAAAAAATTGCAAAATGAAAGTAGATTTTGACATTAATGGAACTATCAAAGGAAAAAAGAGTTAAGGAGTCTTGCTCCCCCAAGAAAAATCCAAAAGGTAACCCGAACAAAGCACTAGAAAATAGAATAGTTGAATATTTCTCATTTGAAATGTCAATCTAAAAACATAGGAATAATCTTAACAATTATATACATAATCTTTTAAAGCTCCAATACTTTCTATTTATGAATATAAGAAAAGAGATGTTAATGGGAAAATAAGCAAAAGAATTGAACAAGCATTGCAAAAAAAGACTAAGTTTCCAAGCACACACACACACACACACAATTAACCACTGTAAGAACTAGAAAAATGTATGTCAACACCAGAGTCAAAATAATTCATACCCACCAAAATGGCAAATATTAAAAAGGCAGACAATGGCAAGTGTTGGTGAGAACTTGAGTAATTAGAACTTTTGAACTGTTGGGATTGTAAATTAATCATTTTGGAAAATTATTCAGTATCACCTCTTACATTTGTAAGTATGCTCCTTAGCACCCAACAGAAATCAATGTGCGTGATATGCACCAAAACTCACATGCATGCATATTACCCTAACTGTAAAAATTCAAATTGAAATGATGGGATGCTTCAGTAAATTGTGATATATTTATGCAGTGGGTACAATATAGAAATTTAAATGAAGAAACTATAGCTAGTCACAACTACTTGAACCACACAAAAATAAATCTGAAGAAGCCAGAGAAAAAGAATACATCCCATATATTCCATTTCTGTCAAAATAATTTTGAGACTAGAAGTCCAGACTGATCATTTTGAAGGACTCTGAGTGATAGCAGCTGGAAGATTGGAAGCATCTGGGATGCTGGTAATGTTCTGCTTACTCACCTGATGGTAGTTATATGGGTATCTTCACTTTGTGATTATGCTCATTTTACTTTTCTCTTTGCATATATATATGAACAAAGTTTTTATTTTTTTTTAAAGATTTATTTATTTATGCATACAAGTACTGGGGTACAGGCCAGAGGTGTGGGGAGGTGAGAGAATCCACCAGACAGAGCAGGGGGCAGAACAGGCAGATGGACTGAAACGCACTGCTGAGGGGAGCAGCGGGCTAGGCAGGAGAGGTCTGCCTGTGCGATGTGGGTCACCTCCCCAGCCGGCAACAGGGATCGAACTTGTGCTGCAGTGGCTGTGGTTTGCTTTGCTCAACCCACTGCGCCACCAGGGAGGGCCCCAAAGTTTTTAAATAGTAAAGGGTTTGAGGGAATTTAAAGGAAGACTTGCCTAAATTTAATGCCTTTCATAGGAAAATTCAATAAAGCTGTCAATTCTTCTTAATCTGTTTCTAATATACCAATAAAAATATCAATTAATTAAGGTAAAGGAGAGGGTATTTGATGCTAAACTCACATGAAAAAGCTAGAATAGAATAATTCAGGATATTTAATTCAGAGTACTTTAGTTGATGTAAATAGTTGAGCAGGAAACCAACTGTTCCAGAACAAAGAGATTTCAAAAGAAAAGGGTAAGAGATTTGGCTCCCAGAGGTAGCTCAGTTTATAAACACTGAATGAGGAAGTACATTGTTCCTCACTGTCACTAGTTGCAGAAACTTCCATTCCTTTAAGATAGCAGCACTTTGTAAGGTTACTTGTGACTGATTGGCTAGGAAACTGCTGCATCCCAATCATATTGACATAGGAAAGTTCAAATTTTGTTTAAGGTCAGAGGCAGCATTGCAGACAAATCAGAACAGTTTAAATTTTGGTTATGTGGCTATCAGTGGTTGGCTTAGGAATGTCTCAAATTGTGGCCTCCATTTTGGTTTTTCTTTAGTAAAATAACCACTTCATATAAAAATGTTAAATGCCTAAGTATATAAGATCGTTTGCTTAATCATAGTAATAAAAACAGTTCAAGATTTTTTAAAGACATTGTGAGGTTTACAAATTGAACATAATTGAAAGTCCACAGAAACAATTACATGTGGAATTTTTTTCTCCTCAATGAAAGTAAAACTGGGGGCCTCCCTGATGGTGCAAGAGGTTAAACACCACACTATGAAGCATCTGCAGCCACTGCAGCATGAGTTTGATCCCTGCCACATGGCACAGCAGTCCTCTCTCGCCTTGCCCCCTGCTCCTCTCAGCAGTGTACTTTGGCCAATCTGGCAGTTCTGTTCCCCACTCTGACTCTGGTGAATCCTCTCACACCACCCCGCATATTTCTGGCATGTGCCCCAGTTCTTGTATGTATAAATAATGAAATCTCAAAAAAGTAAAACTGGCTTATTTAATAGTACACATTGAAACAACTGCACATGTTGTATATTCATCTCAGAAGAATGTCTGTCTCACACCCTATAACATTTCAGATGGATTTGTATTTAAATAGACAGAATTTAAAGTGTGAAAAAAATCACAAAAGATGAAATATTTTCTAAGACAGAATCATCAAATATCTTAATAAATGATATTTTGAGTGGCACATACAAAACAATCTGTAGGAAAAAATACTATAAAAAACTACTATACTATTAAAAAACTGGGGAAAGATATTTGCAGCAAATTGGCAAAGAACTATTTTCCTTAGTGTAAAAAAAAAAAATCTTGAAAACCAAGAAGAGGAACATCAAGCCAATATAAATATAGACAGAGGACAGGAATCCCAAGCGGGGTTAAATAAATAAGAATATATGATTCAAAGTAGTTAAAAATAGATTCTCACTGAAACAGAGCTCCAGATATAGTGACTTTTAAATATGAAATACACATTAAAACTGTAAATTTCCATTCAATCAATTGGCCATGCTCAAAAGTTTAGCAATATGTAGCACTGACAAGGAAAACAGGTACTCTCATTCATAACTAAGAGGAGTTCCACTTAATTTACTATCTTGGAATGGCAATTTGGCAACATCTTCCAAATTTCAAATGGGTGGACTTTTGGATACAGCACTGATACTTCTAAATTTTCTGCAAGGACACATTTGCACACACAGAGACACATAAATCACATTTGGTTATACATTGTTCATAGGACCTAGATATCCATAAATACGTCATATAATCTATTCACTGGAATATTAAGTAGCCCCTACATACAAAGAATAAGGTTCATTTTGTGTGTGTGTGTGTGAGAGAGAGAGAGAGAGAGAGAGAGAGAGAATCTAAAACCACTACCAAGATATATTAGAAGGTACAGCATTCAACATACCATCATATGTGTTGTAAAATTATTAGCAGAAGAGATAAACAATGGACTGCTCAGATATAAAGAGAATTTCTCTGGAAGCTCTTGGGAATGAAAGTGGAAGATTAAGAGTAGGTCTGGAGCACATAAGACATAAATATATTTTTCACTGTAACCTCTGTACTATTTGAAATTTGCTACATCCGTGTCCCACTAAACCAATAGCAGCAGCAACAAAAAACTCTAAAACAAAATAGCTCTTGCTTTTAAAACCTGCCGGACACTTGATAATCAGGCAGCTATTCTTCCTGAACTTTGCTCAGCAAAGGAGGTGGAGAATTGTTGCTATAGCCTTGGGAGATATACCATACCACAGAATAGCCTCCAAATTCTCAGCATATGAGGGAACATAATTAGCAAAATCCAATCACATTTTGGCTCTTGATTGAGGTACATTTAAGCACATAGCCATTCTACACCTTTGTTTTGCATTCATCTGCAAAATAGGAATTTTGATTTTGCCTACTTCACAGGTTTGTGTTTACGACAATGCTTAACAACAAATGGTATTACGATATAATTTATTCACTTTCATTCCTGAAGTATAGTCTTCCAAAACACTTGCTTACCTGTATAACTAACATGTCATTGGACAGATGTCACAAAAGTGCCTTCCTTGCTTGTGCAAATAAACCAAGATAAGCACAGATGATCTTTGTCTTATGTTAAATATGAGTTTTAATATTCTCAACTTTCAGCATAGCAGGCAACTAAGGATGACCAAGTCTCAGGCAAACACCAAATAACCAATTTCATCTGACCTCTCAGAATATAAGGTAGATTGTTTAGCATACTTCTTGTATTCACTATTCATCTACCTTTCCATTTCCCCTAGGGATACTTATCAATACTTTTCAAATCTTTTAGATTTGAAATGTGACATTTCTTGAATATGAAGTGACCTAGAGAAAGAGCTTGTTAGATGTTAATACATCAAGTAAATCAAGGTGCAAAAGGTGTCTGGTTTCTCTTCCTGTTCTGACTTCGGTAGAGAGATCCTTCTGAAACTGAACCTCTTTTCCTCTTCTTTTCACTCAAGCCAAGGTCCCTCCTAGGCTTGTGCTGACTCAGTCTTTGATCAGGGCCAAGGTTAAATTTCTACATGATTAGTCTTTCTCTGGCATCTTCCTTACATGTCCCGTACAAAATGCACTACTTTAAAAGTTGATTTAAAACAGCTATTCCTCCTGCCTCCTTTCCTAACACAAATATCAAGGTGAAGTCTTCTCCCAAGAATAGTCCTTACTAGGAAGAAAGTCACATTATCCACATACTTAGAAAAGTCTCAAAAAATGAACATAATGTATGTCACTTTACTTAGAATAATAAAGTATATTTTGGATTATTGTGTTAACCTGAAATACCCACAATCAATGCCAGTTTGGATATTCACAGGAGTCATATGGTAGATTACGTTTTGGACAACAAGGAAACAAGAAATCTAGTAAAAATGTAGCCACTATTCCTGAGCTATGAATTCATAGCATGATTGCCAGATGCCACTGTAAATTGCCTTTTACAAATAATTTGAAAAGTCAACATAATAATTATCACTAATACATGTGCATGCGCATGCACGCACACACACACACCAAGTACATTAATGTTTTTGAATATTTGCAAGAAGGATAATAAATGTCAGAGAAAGCATCATAAATATATTTTAAAAAATACCTCAAAAACACTTAAATGGAAATGAACATGGCATCCTCTGAAAACTGTTAGATGATTCTAAAGTGACTCTACTGATGATGCAAATGCTGAATAATTTATGTGTTTAAATAAAATTATTTGTGAAACCTGAGAAGAAACTGCATGACTAGTTTATATACACTTTTTATATGTCTAACTAAATAAATCAAAAATACATTTTAACTCTCATTTGCATCCGGTAAAGTTTGCATATTATTATTGAACAAAAACTTTTGGTGCATTCGTGATGATTCCCATTAGGAAAATGAGAGATACCTTATTTGAAAGTGACATTAGTCATTTGAGGTCACCCCCAAATCATGCATTCACATACATACAGAGACCCAAGGAGAAGGTGTTACTGTCAAGACTCACACAGTGTTAACACAGAGGTTGGGCTAAAATCCTGGTCTCTGCCTAGATCCCAGACTTATTTCAGTCAGAGAGGGACATTCCGGCAACATCACAGTGATGAAAAAAGTATGTAGGAAGTACAAAGTAGTGGACAGGAAGCTGAGAGGCTCCATCATCCAGGGGATGATGGGAAGAGAGCAGATTCTTTTCCTAAGAAATCAATGTTCAATTTTTTGAACTAAAAAAAATACATGTATGGTAAACAGGTGGCAAGGTGTTCTTTCTTTTGTGGACTAACTCTTTCTCCACTCCATAAGGTATTTTCAGGAGTGTCTCCCATAGAGTTGTGCCCTCACTGACAGGTGAGGCATGTGACCTGGTTGGGTCCATAAACATCCCTGTCTCCTGAGGGCTATGACTCTGCCTGGGTCATGATCCAAGAGGGGCCAATTAGAATCTTCTGGAGAAACTCTTCCTCTTGGGTTTACAGAGTAGAAAAAACAAAAACTAGTGATGTGATTGTCCACATGGAAGTAGCTCATGTTCAGTAGGTAAGAAATGAGGCCATTACTCAAAGAGAAACAAGTCACATATCTAAAATAGGAGAGCAGCTTCCTTTGAGCCCCTTATTCTCACTGTTTCTGAAATGGTGTCTCTAGACTTCCCATTCATATAAGCTGCTGAATGATCCTTTTTATCAAACATTAGTGAGGGAAATATAGAAAGATCCAAAGGAGAAAATACAAGTAATCCACAGTTATTACCTGAACAAAAACATATTCAACACATTTACTCATATACTATAAAGTGAAAATACACTGTTTAATAGAAGATTTGTTTTTACTAACAATATATCTTCAAAGGACATTTTACTTCTAAACTAAGAGTCATCTATTAAAATATCTGATCCTTTTTTTGTCATATCTGTCAAGCAATGAGTCCGGAATTAGATTACTAAGGTCCAGCAAGGTTAGACAGGTGAAGTGAGACCAGTGAGTGAAAGATTTTAAATGCCAAGTGGAGAAGTGTGGGCAGCAGTGAGCTACTGTGGACTCCTAAATCAGAAAGTCCTTCCTAGCTCCATTAATCTATATTCTCTGATTTTTCCTCTCTTAGGGCACCACCTGACATTTTAAAACGATCTCCAAAACACAATTAACTTTGCTTTCTTCATCGTTTCCTGTCATTTCCTGAAAACGCTTTTCTTTCATTTCATTGCATGAAATGAGCTTTGTTATATATAAGCCATGGTTGTAGCCTTGACTTCTAAAGAGAGGAAGTTTTTAAAGCTCGTTTTTCCTGCTGCTTTCATGGACTTAGAGCCCAAGCTCTAATTTAAGATCTTCTCCGATGTCCAGTGTAATTGATAGGACCTCACCAGCCAACACAACCTTGGCTTGCCTCTCATCTAATAATAGCTGTATCTGGATTACCTTTCAGACTTTTCCAAATTTGATTCCTCCTCCTTTCAGTCAAAGAGCAATCCCAGAGTACAGGCAAAAGGTTATCGGCCATCATCACTCCTGGGAATTCTAGAAACCCAAGACAGGATTCTCCAAAGAAAAGACTCTTCAGTATAAAAGATCTCCCTGCAGGGAGATGAGTAAACCCATTTATCTGGTGTGTAGCACTTGTTCCTTCTTATAGTAAATCCCTTTAGGGACATGATTTCTAACAGTCCTTCCTGCTGGATGCTGTCATGAATAAAAGACAACCCAAGAAGAGCAATTTGAACAGAACTGGAGTCTGCAGACAGAGGAGGTCCTGTGTTCCTGTATCTTCATGGCACAGTTTTACTTTGACACATGCCACATTTCCTGACACAGGGGTTTTGAGTCAACCTTTAATGTTCCACCCCCTTCTATAATAAATACTCATCATCCTTAGACTAAGGCTTTTAAACATGATCTTTAATCACATGACCATTCTTTACCGAGAAAATGAGGAGTAGGAGACTGTGAGAGAAGGTGAGCTGGTTCCCTGTTTTAGTGCACCTGGTGTCCAGGACACCACCAGCACCTACGGTGTGAGGAACCCCTGGGCATTACCACCGTGGGAAGGTGGTGTGCAGTGTGAGATCCTTTTAAACAGAGGTGCTCTGCTTGACACTGTTTATTATCTTATTTCACCATTTTAACTACCCAGTCTGTAAATATTATCATCCTATTGACAAACTGTCCTAGAAGTTACTTTCCTCTCTCATGTTATCATGTAGCACAGTAAGCAGAAGAACGAAGAATTAAAAGAATTAAAATCCTGGTTTGTGACTCTTCCCAGATTAAACTAGAACCTTTAATACGGAGAAATTTCTAGAGGAAAGAAGAGAACAGGATTGCTGTTTTCTCAGAGTGGGTCTGTCATAGCTGATGAGTCACAGTTTGTTCTTGAGTATTTGGTGACACTCTTCACTAGCGGTCTATTGTGAAGAATGGAAAAAACTGAAATGGGGGCGGAAGAATAGCAGGGAACTGGAAGTCACATTTGAACTGTTAAGTGCTGTGTGATTCTTCTGGCCTACAACATGCAATTCTTCAGACCACTACGAAGGCCCTTCTTATTTTTTTCTCCTCATAGATAAAATATTCACTGTCTAAACTGAACTGCTCTTGACAGAGAAAGGACAGCTGTGATTTTGTCAAAATGTCAAATGGATAACAAAGAGGAAAAGAAGGAAGAGAGCAGCAGTGGCATCCTTTAGAGATTTGTCAATTAGTTCAAATGTAAGCTTGGCCACATTAACCCCGTTGAAGTGCATAGACACACCCCGATGCCAGGTAGAGGGGTGGCTCAGTAAAAGTCACTGTATTTAAGTGAGGAAAATTGTATGCAAGTGAAAGAAACAGTAATGAGGGAGTAGAGTGGCACCTAGTCCTGTTTAATCCATGTTGAAGGTAGTTCTGGGGAAGCCACTGTTGGAGATAGTTGCTATGCGAAACATTACATAAGGAGGTTAGCTTGCTCTTCAGAAGGAAGAGAGAGAGCTCTTTAGTAGTAAAGATTGTTATTTCTTCCCTTTCTGGTAAAAGTTGTCATGCTTCTAAGCTTTGCTAGTTTCATACAAACCTAGTGCCGTCTCATGGCTAGAAATTAGCATCTGTAGTATCTAGTATCCTCTTGACACTCAAATTCTTCTCCCTGCCCTGGTCTTCACCATGGAGCTCTGGACCTTCCCAGGGTAGGGTTGCAGAAGGTCAAAGGTAGAACTAGCTAATGAGTCCCTGCTCAAGGGATGGTCTTGAGGTTTGTAGGTTGTTTCAAGGGCCTCACAATGAAAGAGACCATTCGGAGGTGCAGGGGTTAACGACACCTCTCAAGCAAAACAGCTATCTGAGCCTTTGCTCTGGTTGATACAGGGCCAGGGATAAGAGCCTTTTTAGCATTGGGGGTCTTAGCTCTTGGCTGGTGTCATAACCGTTGTACTGTAAATAACAAGGTAAGGACCAAACTTCAACAACTGAGACTATTGCACCAGCTGTGGCTAAGGCCGACTTTAGATAGATATCAGTAAATTAGTGTTGACTATGATGTGAGTGATTGTGTATGTACATTTTACTTTTATATTATCTCTCAGCCACCACATTAACTTCATAAAGTAGATACTATTGGTCATATTAAAAATTAGGAATTTCGGATCAGACAGGTGGAATAACTTGCCTAAAATCACAAAACTATCAAGTAGAAGAGTTAAGATTCAAATTTAGAGTTCCAAGGTCAGATGCTACTCCATTGCCATGTCTCTTTAAAAACCTCTATCCTCACCCCTGCCATGCAAGAGCCCAAAGGTCATCAGCCAGAACTGGCAACACCTTACAGGTTGAAAACTAAATGGACAAAGACAGGTAGGAAATGGTACAGGGGCAGCAGTAGGAAAGAAAGAGATGCTAGAAGGAAAGGTAACAAGTTTTGGGCTCTGAGCTTTGACTGTGACCTCAGGCTGACTGCCTTGCTCAACTGAGCCTAGAATTGGGAAGCAACAAAACCATGCCATTCCCAAAGCTTAGAGCCTACTGGAGTAGGATCTAAGACTCTAGGGAGAGAGGGAGAGGGAGGGGGGATGCAATAGCTAAATCATACAAAAAGAAAGACACCAAATAGTGTCTTTTTAAAGTCTCTATAAAGGTAAAGACAAAAACAAAGCAAGAGACAGAGACCCCATTGTCTCCTGAGACAAAGGGAAATTCAGAGAAATTCCTACAGGAAAAAGAACAATGAATAGAAGAGTTATTTCTCAGAGTGGTCTCTCATGATGGAGAATTCATGACTTGTTTCTGAATAATGGTGACTATCTTGATAGGGGCTTGTGTCCAATCTCCATGCCAACAGCAATCAGAAACATGAGGGCTGCCAGGACACAGGAAACATTGGCATTGCAGCAGATGCCATTCCAGCAACCCACTCTACAACTTGACTGATTCTCTGTGGCTTCTCAAGAATTGTAGAAGCAGCTAAAAAGAAGATGTATTCCAGGGAAGCAACCCTGTTCCACATACCGAGTCCTCACTTAACATCGCCAACAGGTGCTTAGAGGGTACAACTTTAAGGGATGTGACAAAAGCTGTCCTGAAGGGCAGTTGTACAGCTCCCAGGGTGTGTTCCTCTTCCCATTCATCAAAGACATGCTTTATGGGTAAGATACCTGGTTGTGCCTCTTAAGTGCAAACATGTTCAGAAGGTGACACATCAGCAGGAGGCAGTACCATGGAGATTTAAGAGCAGCATTCAGATGGTCTGAATTTTAATTTCTACCATGTAAGGGGCAAGCATTTCCACCCAGAGCATGTCACTCAACCTCTTCATGCCTAAATTCCACCTTTCAAGTGAGGATAATAATACCACCACCTCCTGGGGTACTTATATGAATATGAAAACTTAATCTAGTCACAGGCACAAAGCAAACCTTCAATAAAAATTGATCATTTCTACTTTCATCCCAGTATTTTCCATGAACAGCTTGTGAGTTTATCAAAGGAATAGTCTGCCAATGAGTAAAGCAAGAGTTATAAAAATATAAAGAATGATATTCAGAGATCACAAGCTGGAGTACACAAGGCACATAAGAAGGAAGACCCCAAAGGAAGGTAAATTAGGGTGACATTGGAGACACACAGATACCAAAGGTTAGGAACTTATGTCCCAGTGCTGCCTGTGAGTGGGACAGAGGCCTCCCATGTTAGGAACAAGACTAAATGATCCCAGTAATTATTTGCTTATACTTTTCCTTTTGAAATTAAGATCAATCTGTATTAATTAAATCCAAAAGAAAGCATCTTGGATTTCTTTCCCTCCAAATAACATTTAGATGAGTTAAGTGTAAATGAATATGAAGCAGATGGATTAAATTGTCACTTAAGCACACAGGAGATTGAGAAGCAAATAGAAATTGCAGTTAGCAAAATACATTCTGAGTTCACTGAGCCTGAAACACTTGAAAAGGTATTTGCCAGGTGGAACACACCCAAAATGCAGCTGTAGCTCGGCAGACTCAGCCCTGTGTCCCTGGCCTGCGGGGCCCCATCGCCTCATCTTTCTCTGCTTTCTCTGACAACCACAGAGACAAGCAGAAAGCTTCATTTTTATCATGAGAATGTCAGTTGAATTGTTATGCTCTTAACAATGAAGCTTTAACAATAAAGCTCTAAAAATGATCTATGTTTGAAACTGACCTTTAAGGCTTACTAGCACTTTTTGTACCCAAGAAATGCAATAACATGAGTGTTACATAACTTTGAAATTTATAATTGCTGTATTTATTCATGTAATTGGAAGGTATATATCAAACAACTGCCACGTGGGAGGGAGAAAGGAAGGGAAGAAGGGAGGAAAGCAAGAAGGCAGGAAGGGGGAGGGAGGAAGGAAAAGAAGGGATCGTACAAACATTGTGTCCTGACTCAGACAATGGCAGACACCAAGATCAGTGACATACCCTCAAAGACATTACGCTTTAGAAAGAGAAATAACGCACACATGTAAAAGTCAAGATGAAAAACATTGAGGTAGTTCCACATTTGTGGTCATATAAAGGGCTTTATAAAGAGTTTACCAAGCAGAGTCCTAGGGAGCAGCAAACTAACGCAGTAATTATGACCAATCTGAAGTGCCATGCTGGTTTTACTCCCTCCAGCTGTTTCCCTGGAAGTCACTCTAGGCCACAGCCTCCACCCTCTCCCCAACTGTGGGGGGGGTTGGAATAGATGAATTTGCTAGCAGCAGCGCCCTTTATCATTTTTGCAAATGAATCTTAACCCAGAGTTCTAACATATTAAATGGTCAAAAATATCTTTCCCAAAAGACACCAGGCAGAGTCCCCACTTGCCATGCCACCCAAATCAGACAACACACAGATAGGAACCTCTGGACTAAATGCTTGCAGGTATCCTAAAGACTGTAAGTCCATAAGCCTGCAAAATACTCCACATGAGATGAGCAAATATGATACTTTCAAATGAGAAGCAGAAAACTGGATAAATACAAAGGAATTCAAGAGAGGAGTGCTTCATTCCTCCTCATACAGGGGGGACCCCAGTAGGCCGAGCACCCTGCAAGGATGGGCTCACTGACTCCCCAAGACCAAGATGGCCGAGTTTAAAATCTTCATTCTGCTATGGACATTGTCAAGTGATTTTTGAAAAAATCCCCTTATTTCTCTGAACCTAATTTCTAACTCCTTTAAAGTGGTTTTTCTGGGTTGTTGTAAGTTTCAAGTGAATGCACACACACACACACACATTTTGTGTATGTAGTAAAAGGAAAACACAAGAAATTTACCATCCTAACCATTTTTAAGTGTCTGGCTCAAGGTATATTCATATTGTTGTGAAATAGATTTGCAGAACTTTATCTTGCAAATTTGTCTTTTTATTGTATTATTTATTGAGGTAACATTGGTTTACAACATTCTGTGATTTAGGGCTTGAGGCTCAGAATGGACATTGGCAATTATTCAAGATATAACTCGCTGGAAATTTATTCCTTCCCAGAAATTGTTCTTTGCCAGCCCCGACGGAGTTTTAGTGACATGTACAGGTTTTTTTTATCCTAGGAATTGAGGGTATCCCAATGCCTATTTCTGTGCTTTTTGTCTGGATAGCTTCCTCCTAATATTCTAACACAAATATAGCCACCTTTGCCCCCTTTGAATTCTGATTTCTGAGCTCCTCACTCAGCAGAGCAAGATGACTTTTCTCCCTTCCCCATGCACAGTCCAGAAATTACCTCCAAGCAGGCAGCAGAGATGGCGTATACTGTGCCACTGGGTTTGTTTTCCTTTTTTTTAGGATCCTCACTCCTCTATGAGTGGGTCAATCAGAAAGTTACACTGTCAGTGACATTAGGCCAGGAGGTGAAGAGTATGTACACATTTTCAGAAAAATCGGGGGTATAGAACACAGGCAAGGTGCCTAACCCCACACTCCCATCTTCTTCATAGAATGGCCATAAATCCAGTGTGGCAGAGCATTGGGTGGTGAGAGATGAGGAGAAAGGCCCATCACTTCAACCATAATAGGAGGGTCTGACCGAGAGCTTGAGAGAAAGGCATGTGTGGCAAGGAGTGGAAGGGAGTAAGAATGAAGTACAGGGGGGTAATTTAAACCTAGTCAAGATGCAAACCAAGGTTTACTCCATAACTCTCCAGAGCCAGAGAGTTGTTTAAATGCCCAGAAAATTGCACCCAGATGTTTTGACATGAGGACCTCATTTCCCATGAAGTCAATTAGACGCATTTGTTGCTTATACTTAGAGAGCTGGTGTCTGCCAGATTATTATGCACTCCAGGGGGTTGTGTTGTTCAACCCTGTCATGTCTCCCCAGTGTAATTGTCATGTATGTGTCTGGAGCTAATTGAGGCTTGCTTGCTTTTTAATAATTACTCAGGTGGTGGTAATAAAAACTGAACAGTAAAAAACCTTGGCTGAATTTCACCTAATGAGTGTTTGGGTAATGAAAATTAATAGCAGAAGAGTCCAAGCACAGCCAGATTTGACCCTGTGTGCTGGAGCAGAGGGGGGCTGGGACTGGTCTACCTGAAGTTCCCTCTGCCGTGTATCCCAGCAAGCATGAGGGGTGACAAGAGCAAAATGGCGCTGGGGGTAATCTGAGATGTTTCAGTTCCCCAGAGAGACACTGAGTCATGACCTGCAAAGCACAAAATACCTGGTTCTTGAGCATTCCCTTCTCATTTCTCTACTTCCATGTGGCCCCATTTTGCCAAGCTTCCCACTGGACAATGGCACCTGTCCAGCCAAGAAGATCCTATGGGTACCACTTTCATCCACCATGTCCAATAGGAAATGATAAATGAGGGCTCCAACAAACATACCATGGACAGTTCTACAAAGCCCTAAATAAACTTCTGGAATGGACATATAGATCACCTCATTAGACAAAGGACCCTAATCAGTTGAAACTTTTGAACTTATTAAATTATAACATACACAGAGAGAAATACATAACCCATAAGTGTACAACCTGATTCATTTATTTCAAAGTGAACATACTGGTATAACCAGCAAGAAACAACATGGTGGCTACCACAGCAGCCTTGTTTATGCCTATTTCTAGCTGTGTTCCTACCTCACAAGTGTAACTGCTTTCCTGGCTTCCAACACCATGGATGACTTTAGTCTACTTTTGAACTTTGTATGGAATCACAGTGTACTCTTTGGGTCTGACTCCTTTCACTTAATATTTTGTCTGACAGAGTTACCCACATTGTTACATTAGTTGCAGATCGTTCACTGTCATTTTACATACCATGCCATTGTCTAACTATACCACAAATGATCTGTTCAATTACAGAAAGCTTCTAGTGCATTATTATTAAGAAGAGTCTTAGGCCTTCCTGGTGGTGCAAGGGGTTAGGTCACAGTACTAAGAAGCAATCAGCAGCCACATGCATCCAATCCCCTGCCAGGGAGAAGACCCATTTGGTGTATCACCCACTGCTCCCCTCAGCATTGTATTTCAGTCAGTCAGTCCGTCTGTTCTGTTGCCCACTCTGTCTCTGGTGAATTCTCTCAACCCCCACACCTCCCGGTCTTGTATGCATGAATAAGTCTTTTTTAAAAAACAGTCTTAAATTCTTTTATTAATCTTATCAAAGTGGAAAAGAAAGCTTAGTAAATTAATTTGCTAAGTTGAAACTCTGGCCTGAGACAGAATACAAAGTGCATAATGTCAGAGGAAATTCATTAAAATCAACTATCCCCTTGCTAGTAATTAGGAAATAATTATTTTATCTTCTATATGTATTCTCCTTCTGGCTGTTTTATATTTAACACTCAACCTGGACCTTGCTAGTGACCCCCTGACTCGTCTGTCTAGTTGGCCTTGATATCTGTCCTTTGAAATCTTAATAAGCGTCTTAAAGTTTACATGTCTAAACAATCTGCCCCAAATCTTCTCCACCTCAATGAATAGCAACTTACAACTTTCCATTTGCTCTAAAACCATGACATTATTCTCTACTCTCCTTCTTTTTTGCACTTTACACTTAATCTGTTAGCAAATAAGGCAAATTAGAAGGTGTTCTAACATCAATTATAAGTCCAGAGTCTTTATTTCTAATCACTTCCACCACCATCTCATTGACACTGTTATCTCTTCAACCTTTCTATTGACAGGCACTGGGGTGGGGGGAAGGCTTGTGTTCAAGCTAAGAGATGACATGTATTTGTGCTAGCCACTGTTAAAAGTATTTCACAAGTGTTATCTCATTTTACCCGCAGAACAATTTCATAAAATTAGCATTATATTTATCTTCATCTCCAGACAATTGACCTGAGGCACAGAATGGCAATCATTTTGCCTAAATTCCCAGACCAGCTCTGCTTACTGTCTTCTCTGACATCTGATTGGTTGTCTCCGATGCTGTACACTACCACATGCTTCTGAAATGTTGTTAACAAATAATTACTTTGCCTACATCCAGAGAATTAGTGCATGCTGGACTCTGCAGTGAGAAGGATGGTCCCTCCCTGTGTCGCTTTCCTTTAAAGAGAGCTGTGTAACTAGTGTTCATAACTGGTAGGTGGTGCATATGTGTGTGTCTGAGACTTCACAGGAGAAACTCGCATTTTCAAACAAGACTGCTAAGTATACAATCCTTAAAGCCTAGAGGAATAAATTATTAATTGAAAAATTTCTGGCACTGTGATGGAGCTGCTTGGGGGGAAATCTGCTCATAAACGATTTCCCTGAACTCACATCACATAATGGATTCCTAGCTTTGGCAATAACCCTTAAACTTCTGTATGTTTACCTCAGAGAAAGATTTATCAATCCCTGCACCACCCCCATAGCCTACTATTTTTGAAAATCCATCTACTGGTAAAGTTCCATGATATTTTGAAAGTGGATTTAGAATGTCAGGTTAAAATATTTGGCAAAATAATAAAAACAAAACCCAATCTTTTCCTTTCCATATTTTCTTAGCTACTTCTCTTCTCTTCCTCTCTCCCTACCCCATGAGAAGCCCCATCATTTTTAAGGTATTAAAAGGTGCTTGATATATCATATTCAAGAAAATGTTTTGGTTTCTATTCTTTAAAATGCTCCGAAGGTAATACTGGAGCCATATGCTAAGTAGATAGCTTCAGTTGATTTGCTAAATGTGACCAGTGATTTCTACCTAAAAGAAAAATATTAAATGATATTTGAAGCTAATTCCTTTAGCACTGCTTTTACATAGCTTAAAGTACGGCCAAATTTATCTATTGCCAATAAAGCCAGTGGTAAAAACAAAACTGAAGAAATTACTGAAACCAAGTTTAAAATGGTTGGATTTAACCATCCCTGTGGACCTGACATTTACTTTTGAAAAATTAGCTCTTAGTTTGCCAACCACATATAGAAGGATAGAAGGTCCAATCTTGTAGGACTCAAGGGTCTTTCAAGCCCAATAGTGATGGAACCAAAACTCATGGCCCTCAAGGAGACAAGGGGGCGGGATTATGATCTAGAAGTCTTGGAGAACGACAATCATAGTATGCAATCTCTGAGCCCAAGAGAGGTGGCAGGAAGTGGCGAACGAGCCTCAGGAGAAGAAGAAACCTCAGGGGGAACCCAGGTTTCTTCTATCACCAGGTGGTGTAGGCAGGAGTCAAAGAACAGCAGGAAAATACAGGTTAATCACTGAACAGAAGTTTTGAATGGAAAATGGGAGAATGAAAGAAGAATGGAGGATTATATCAAAAAAGACCAAAACATTATAGAAAAGGGAAACATGCAATATGAAGGCAGATTAGTTATTTGGTGCCCTTTCCATTCTATTTCTATAAATATGTGTGTACTAACCTACAAGCTTATGAACAACTAATCTTTGACAAAGGAGCAAAGAACAAACAAAGGAATAGAGACAGCCTGTTCAATAAGTGGTGCTGGGCAAACTGGACTGCTACATGCAAAAGAATGAAACTAGAATACTGCCTTTCACCATGCACAAAAA
>JAGFMF010012281.1:16204728-16279106 GCA_019455555.1 Galemys pyrenaicus
GATGGAATACTACTCAGCAATCAGAAATGAAAAACTAGATGCATTCATAGGAACATGGATGGATCTGGAGGGGATTATGCTCAGCGAAGTAAGTCAGAACGCAAAAGAAAAATACCAGATGGTTCCTCCCTTAGGGGGAATAGTCAAATATATGTAAATTTTAAAAAAGTTATATTAAAAAAATTTGTTAGACAAAAAAATAAAATAAAAATAAATGTGTGTACTGTGTACTTAAAAAGACTAGGGGAATATTATTTTCTGTTGATTAAGGATAGTTTTATGTTTAAAATGTGGGGAGTTAACGGGTTTAGGGCATGTGGAATTTCTCTATTTTCTCCTCCTGAGCAAGGCAGACAGATAGCAAGTATTAGAGGAGGAAACTCTCTGACCTCATATTCCATATTGAGGGACATCTGCTAGAAGAACAATTGCAGCATTCCTGACCCCTCTGCGGCCACCCCCCAAAAAATTGACACATCTAATTGAAGAGCTCACAGTATGTGCTTGGCTTTCTGGCTCCCAAGTCCCTGCCTCTTTTGTTCTTCCTGTTCTTGGGACATGCACATTATCTGCCCTCTGCAAGGAAGATGCCCCCAGGGCAGGTTCCCGCTGGACCATGTAGGAGAGGTCTGCCAATGGCTGGCTGTGTAAGACTTCCTAACTCAGGGCTAAAGTATTAGTAAGCCCGTAGGGAACACAAATAAAACACCCCCTTCCCTCAGTAATAAAGTTAACACTTTTCATGTCCATCCTTCTGTTCACTGTGTCTCATTTCTCAAAGGGCTCCAGACTCAGAAAGAAAATATATAGATTGTGTAGTAGTTTCCTATTGCTACTACCACAAACTTAATGACTTACATGACACAAATTTATCATCTGACAATTCAGTAGTTCACAGGATACAGGAACTAGCCAGGGACATCTTCAGGGGACCATAGGGTATATTCTGCTGATACCCCAATTGCAGGCTCAGTGCTTCCTACCTCGAGAGAGGGCAGGATGTGGTGTTATCTGCACAACAAATCCAATTTTTGTTTCTAAAATCCTAATTCCACTGTAGAGATCTTGCTGGGTAACTTACAAAACTGAAAGAGGAAGGAAATGTGGAAAGAGAGGGGTTTCCTCTAAGAGAAAAAAAGGGTTTTCAGAGCTTGAAAGGTAGAAAAAACTCTGTGGATCATGGAGTCAGCCAAGAACTTTCCCTCACCTGTGACTATAGCTATAGTGATGGTCAACAATGACCACAGAGAGGCAGGACCTGAGCACCTTGGTTCCCAGACCTAAAAACAGAGCCCCAGGGGCCTCCCTGGTGGCACAGCGGGTTGAGCACCGCAATGTGAAGCATCCACTGCACAGCAGCGCAAGTTCGATCTCCAGCCAGGGAGGGGACCCACATGGCACAGCAGACCTCTCCTGCCTCGCCTACTGCTCCCCTCAGCAGTGTATTCTCTCGAACTGCCTGTTCTGCTACCTGCTCTGTCTCTGGTGAATCCTCTCACCTCCCGTAACTCTGGCCTATACCGAGCTCTTATGTGCATAAGTAAATAAATCTTTAAAAAAAAAAAACCAAAAAACAACAGAGCCCCACTTCTCATGGGAATGTACAAAAACAGGGAAGCATCAGACTTCACAGAATTTCCATGACTGGACAAGGCCCTGGTGACTGGACAGACTGGATGACAAGAGCCCTTCTCCCAGTTTTTGAATCATGATTAGAAAGAATTGCTCAAAATAAGCACAACTTTTATTCTCCTACCTTTCATGTCAAAAGTTACCCATTTGCCTTTTTTCCCCTTTCTTCCTCAGTTTCTCGTCATCACTTTAGAAACCACTTTCTTGGAGACTGTGTTAAAATGTTTGAATTTTAAATAATAATCCCCTCATTTTCAGTACCTAGAACAATGACATGCACTGTCTAGTTTTTCCAGTCAACTGGGGTGCAAGGTGCAAGGTGCCAGCTGGCTGATCTTGAGGCTGATGGATATATAGCATAGAGGCAGAGGTGAGATTGGAAGAGATGATATATATTATTTATACTGAAGGCTGTTATCAGTGGCTCTAATTGAAGAGAGGCAAATATACATTTCTTATAAGGAAATCTCACTTAACTAGTCTCACATTTCCATATTTTCAAGGATTCAGATATACCCCTTAATCTAGTTCTGCTGGAAGCATAGAAGTCCAGAGAGGACTGCTTTTGGGAGGGATGCCTGTGATAACAGTGACATGAAGCAAGCCTGAAGTCGAGCCAGTTGGTCTGCTCACTACACACATCCTGAGGCTTTGGAATGGAACAAGGGACTTGCCCTTTGCCTCATGGCCCAATCCAACCAGTGATGCAAAATAAAAGAAAGATGCAATACAAAAAAAAAAACATGTGAAAAACTCTGAAAGATATAACCAAAACTGGTTAATATTTAGCTCAAAGTCTTTGGAGATTCAAAGACTACTCTAGACTATGGGGAGATCCTCATTCATCTTTCTCTTCTTCTCTCATATTAATAAAGAAGACTGTGCTTCCTCATGAAAACTCAATTTATGCAAAACCTTTTATTTAAATAAAAGTGCTCTAAAAGTTTGAGAAAATGTAGACCCGACATGAAGTGACAGGTATATCAGCCATAGAGACAAGGTCAGCAAAATAGAAATTCAGTTGAAATGTTCTAGAAAAGACACATTTGCTGTAAGAGATAATAAGAGTCATTTGCCAAATTAAATAACATGGCGATTATAGGTTTTCAATTAGGCCACGGCAACCAACCACATAGATTAAAAGTGAAATGGCATATCCATCAAGGTAATAGCACTAGCTTTTTAATGCAAAAAGTACTACTGAAAAGTAAATAGCTGTTTACAGAAAGATGAAATGAACATGTAAATGGCTGCCAGTGCTCAGGAATTTCTGTTAATTAAATACTAACAGAGATTGCTCAGTTATCACATTCAAAGCCTCTTAACTACAAAACTCTGGAATTTTCAAATTGAGTCCTTTGATTGTTCAATATTTATTTATATTTTTAATTATAAAAAGAAATTTCTGTTTAGTGTTTAATGTGACTAAAATTATGAATGGATATTAAGTCTGCTGTACATGAATTCTAAAACACAAGAGGATCCTAAAAAGCAAGACCTAAGGAATATCTGATTCTGAAATTTGAGCATCAATAATTTGAATATCGATAACTCAAGAAAGTTTCTTTATCTTTTCCTACATGTTATCTGTTATCTCCTGCCCTATAAATAAAGAGGGAAATGCAATGTGAATTTTGTCTAAAATACTGTTATTTTCATCTACTCATCCAGATCTATCTGCATTAGGATCGACTCATGCTGCATTAGAAACATTAATTTATTTAATATCTGTGAACAGGATTCTGGAAACATAAAATGTTGCATTAGCTACTGTGAAATGAATAGGCACTGCTTAGTCCGAGCTCCCTGACCCATCTTTCTGCACAGCTAATTGGAGGTATTCAAGTCATTGAGAACTTCCCTGTGCTGAGTTCTGTGTGTGTTGTGATGCTCTCTCCAGAGTCCCATTCCCTACACACTCACTACCAGTTCATGCCACTCTGGGTTTGGAGGCCAAAGAAGCAGAAATCAAGCCTTCAGAAGAAAAACCTGGCCTCTGGCAGCAAAACGTATAGCTGGAGATGGATGGCAGCCAACAGCCCCATGGAGCAGCCTTCAACTGCTGCCTGACTGGAGTGGCCACCTATGGAAATGGCTGAGCATGTAACCTGGGCTGGCTGGAGGCAAAATCTTTTAAGTCAAAGGAGAAGCAGCTTGTGGAGAGTTAAGAAAGATCAGAACAGGAAGCAACCCATCAAAATTCTAACTTTTTAGATATCCAGAAAGGAAAATTGTCAAGCTCTTAATAAGCAATCATAGCTCCCTGATTCCCCCAGAAATGTTTTCTATGGAGATTTATAGCTACATATATATAGAAGTCATAACTATTATCACTTGTTATCCACAATCATCTTAACACAGCATTAAATTTAGATCCTATAGAATTGTCTCACATCATTTATCAAAATAGAACTTACATGGAAATGTATGAATGGAAATCTATTTTTATACTGATGACTGCTATCCAGATATATCAGGGTTTCAGGCCTTAAGACGATGTTCTTTTGGGTAGAAATCTCCTGGTGAGGTTAGAATCATAAATATTATTTAATAGTGATAATTTTGAATTTCACTTATTTATAAATATCTTACTTATCCAAAGTTTGTTAATTCAGCAAGTAAAAATGAGGGGAGGGGGAATGAACAAGAAATAAAATTAGCCAATGAATATAGAAGCATGTAAAATAGAGCCAAGAGTGAATCTGATTGAATTCTCCTTGAATAACCTGTACCATTCAGCATAGTTGAATATCTTTCCATCCATTCATTTAGTAATTAATTTTTTTAGTGTCTATTATATGCCTGAGATTCTCCAAGAAACTTTTTTTCTCCTTGGCTTTTAGGGAATGTCTCCCATCCATGGTCCTCCTCTCTAGCCTCTTAGCTGGTTCCTATGCCTTCTTCCATACCCAAATTTGAGGAGCAAATTCTTCAAAAGTCATGTCCTGTATTTCCAAAAGGTATCAGGATATCTCCACCTTAATGTTTTGTCAGCATCCAAAGCCCACATGACAAAAACTTCCCTGTGCTAAACTTCCTGAAATTCCATCCCCTAGAGTACACATTTACACACCATAGGCACAAAACAAGTTTGCTGCCTCCTTCACTTCATAAGGGTCACCACCAAACTTCTGGACCCCCAGGCATTAAACCTTTGAAGCATCTTACCTCTTCCACACCAATCTCTCATCTACCCTTACAAAAGAGCAGAGCAGAAGTAGGTGGACAGAATCTGAAATGCATAGCCAAATGTTCTCACATGAAAAAAGTACAAAAGGTCATCAGCCAATGGAAAGATGAGTTGGTGAAAAGACAAGAAAAATTTAGAGAAGAGCAAAAAAGCAGGCTACCTTAGTTATGATAGACATAATCACAACTGAAAAAGATTAAAATATTTATATAACACAGTACTACAAGCAACTCTGTGGCAACAGCTGTGAGAAACTAAGTTTCATTAATTTGATTTCTGCCCTAGCTAACTATAGATCCAACCCATATTGTTCTCAGTGCCACTACTTTAGATGAGTATTTCTAAATATAAACAAAAAAATTGACACTGAAATTGCTTAAGAGTAATTACATGCTAATTACCAATATTTTTTATATTTTAATCATCACTATGCCTAATCGTCATCATCAAAATGCTACTGCTTTCCAGGTAATTATTGTGCATCAGATAGTATTCCAAGCACCTCATGATACTGTTGTAAAAATGAAAAAGTTGAAGTTTACCAAGAGAAAGTAAACTGTTGAAGGTCAAACAGCTAGAAAGTGGTAGGACTGATGCCAGAGTGGGTCATATTAAGACTTAACCATCAATTTAGAACATTCACTGATTCCAAAGCAATTCCTCAATTGTATTCTAAAACAACAGTACTTTATTTTCCAACTAGTTCATAAAGTACAAATGAGTCAAGCAACTGCTCCAGAGAATGACCCTGTGCCCAGCTTGCTTCCATTTGACAGTCCTACTATTAACACAAGGCTCCCAAGTCACTGTGGTTGGGAATGAGAGCTGAACACCAGCTTATAAGTGCTCTAGTATACAAGCAACATGTGGTTTTATTTTATTTTTGGCCCATGGCTCAGACTAATCCCACAGCCACAACCTAACTGCAAGGGAGGTCAGAGAATGATGTATTCTGAGTGTCCAAGGAGAGAAAAAAAAAATGAAATGGGATTTGGTATCTCCGCCATAATGCTTTTGATCATTCAACATGAAAATTCCTGAAGAACCTGTTTTATAGATGATATGTAACTTTATGCAACAGAATACTCTTAGGAAGAGCAAAATCTGTGTGTATCTAAAATTATTCTCCATGAAAACCAAGGGCATGATCAACTCCAAAAGGTCATTAGCCTCTTGTAAAGAAAGGCAAAGGAGAGAAATGTATTTTGCTTCTTAGGAGGATGATTGAGAACAAAGCATACATATAACAACCTGTCATAATAGACCTACTGAACTAACAGCAGTCAAAAGGGCCAGTGTTGCCATAGGAGCTTGCTACAAGGGGAAAGGGAGATAGAAGGAAGAAAAGGAGACACCTCTGAGACTACAGAGCAGCATGGCCTTTTACTGTGGCCTGTCTTTTGTGAAGCTGAGCAGATGGAATTGAGTGGTTTTTATTACTTGCGGGAAATGATGACAGTTTTACATATCTGGGTTAATGTGAACTGTATGACAGATAGTAGAATAGACACAGAAGCCAAGGAGACCACAAGAGAGTAATCAACCCCCCCCCAAAAAAAAGGCAACAGAAAGAATTTAAACCTTTGCTTTGCTTTCTTTATGGATTAATCAAACTAAAGTCAATTATGAACCCACATTCAAAGGGATGATGGGATGAGTTACATCAATCATTGCTGGGGGCTGCTCCCCTAGGGTTTTTGGAAATGTCTCACAGCAGTTTGCAGAGCCAGCATAAGGGAGCCCCTCTACGTCATCAGTCAGTACCACTGGCCTGCACTGGTCAATTATCCCATCCTCAGATGCCACTGCCCCAGCAGGCTGAGACCTTCCAAAGAACAGATCTACCTCTGTGCCTCATGGGAGGTCGTGCAGTCACTGGCAAAACAGAGTCCCCATGACTCAGGTCTAGTCTTTCCAGGAGCATCAGGGAGCTGCCCTTCTAAATTCTGGTTACCAGCTAGGGTACAATCACAGACTGAGGGTGCCCTGATGCATCTGAGAATCTCAGGTCTTAATTCCTCCCATCTTGAGCTGAACCTCTTTATTGTCTCTTGCTATTGTCAGGGGCTGTAAATTGAATGTGCCCTCCTCAAACCCATATGTTGTATCTTAAGAGTCAATGTTGATATTACAAAGTAGGACCTTTGAAAGGTGATTAGGTAAAGAGGCTGGAACTCTCATAAATGCAAAGACCCTAGAGGGCTCTCGGCTCTCTACCAGGTGAGGCTACAATGAGATGTCAGCAATCTGATCTGAAGGAGGGCCTCTGCCAGAACTTGATCCCAGACCCCCAGCACCCAGACCTTGTAAGAAGTTATTCTATTGTGCTAAGACACCGAGTCTATGGTATTCTGTTACGATAATCTGAACTGCAATGACACAAGGGCTCCCTGATTTCCCCTTTTCTCCAGAACCTCCAGAATAATCTCGGCAACATTCCTAGTGTTTTACAAAACAGGAAGATCCACAACCGCAAATACTGTCTACTTTTCATTCTTTAATACCCCCAGAGACAAATAAATACTGAGCACTAAGTTGCTTTTAATGGTAGACAAACGGTAAGGAAAACAAAATGAAAATTCAAACAAAACAAATCAAAGCCACCAAACACATGTCTAAAATACACACACAATATGAAAAAGCAATTTTTGGTCGAAAATAAATCCAAACGATGATAGAAGTTATCTCTGAGAAGTGGGATTATAGCCTTTTATTTTCTCTATTTTGTAAACTTTCTGGTGAACACATATAAATGTTATAATCAAAGGACAATCCCCTAGGCTGAGGTGAATCACCAGCAACCAGGTAGAGAGCATCCAGCCTGGAGGGTGCGCCCAGCCAAGCTACCCCAGGGAAATCGCCCTCTTTTGGTCAGAGCTTTCTTTCTTTTTTTTTTTTAAAAGATTTATTTATTTATACATACAAGAGCTGGGGTACAGGCCAGAGTCCAGGGTGGTGAGAGGATTTACCAGAGACAGAGCGGGGAGCAGAACAAGCAGACTGACTGAAACACACTGCTGAGGGGAGCAGCGGGTGAGGCTGGAGAGGTCTGCTGCGCCATGTGGGTCCCTCCCTGGCCGGCAGCAGGGATCGAACTCATGCTGCAGTGGCTGCGGTTTGCTTCATAGTGCATTGCTTAACCCACTGCGCCACCAGGGAGGCCCTGGTCAGAGCTTTCTTAAGCATCTGGAGAGCTGCTCAGGGAAACACTGCAGAGTTGACACCCCTAGGCCGACCCTTCACCAATGAGGGCCGAAGGTCAGTAATTGCCTCGATATGCCTCGATATGTCCTTCTGGTAGGACAATTTTTTTTAAAGATTTACTTATTTATGCATACAAGAACTGGGGTGTAGGCCAGAGGTGCAGGAAATGAGAGGATTCACCAGTGACAGAGTGGGGAGCAGAACAGACAGAAGATTCACCAGCAGACAGAGCGGGGATCTGTTGAAACACACTGCTGAAGAGAGCAGTGGGCAAGGCAGAAGAGGTCTGCTGCGCCATGTGGGTCACCTCTGCAGTGGCTGTGAATGCTTCATATTGCAGTGCTTAACCCTTTGCGCCACCAGTGAGGCCCTGGTAGGACAATCCTAACACATATACCATAAAATACCTCAGGATGTCCCAGCAGGACCTCCACTGCTCTTTCATACACCCCGTATCAGCTTTTCTCTCTCCTCTGTGTTACCTTCCCAAGTGAGTTCCTCAGCTGTGCTTCCCAAATAAACTCCTTTTGGCAGGGTCTGCTTTGGGACCAAAGATAACAGAGAAGCACGTACTTGCTCACATCTGTGTACACTGCACTAGGCTGGGCTGAGAGCTTCATGGAACCAGAAGCAGAAAGTTCCAACCAGGAATCCAGTTCCCAAGTACCAGTCATCATCCTTTATCTCTATACCTCTATAATATCTAGCCTAGAGCCTTGCCCATAAAAACGCACTACAAAATGCCTGTAGAATTCAATTAGATTTTCAATTGGATTAAAATAAAAAAACATGAATGTTCCCTTAAATAAGCCAGAACAGGTTCACAACCAAGCCTCCCAAACACTATTTGTATCACAAATATGTGTGTTAAAAGGGCTCTGTGCAGTGATAGTGAATCTTCTTTGTAACTCATCACAGGTCATTAAAGTTGTTAGTTTACAAATCAGTTCAAGTTGGCACTGTTTCAGTGATGGTGCATGGCAGTCAATAAAAGAGTGTTTGCTTCCCCTGCTCAACTCTTGAGACTAGTCACATCCTTTGCCACCAGCAGTACCTCCACTATGGTTACCCTAAGGGAACAAATAGACTTGTCGACAGTCTCTCAATAGGAGCTCTCTATGAGCCATTGCTTCCAAGATAGTTGCTGATATTATGATTGTAAATTCTCACCATGATGAGACAAACCACTAATTGCATGATTCTCAAGGGCTATCATTAAAGAAAAATTGCATTAAGACTGTTTAATTGCAGTATCATTGTTCAAAAATTGGCTGTCCATCTGTGGGCAACTAGTACCCGGAATATTTTATTAACAGCAAGACTCTGAGCTTGCTGAGCAATCTAAAGTACACGGAACTTCATCACCTACATCACTGAAAGCATGGGCTGCACCACTGGGCTTGTTAACAGGCCTGGCCTCTGCCCTGAGACCACCGTGTAGCTCAGTCTTCCGAGAGCACAGAAGGAGACTGAGGGGAGGAGAATGGACTCCATAATTTGGGCTTTGGAGTCAAGCCCAAGTCTATAATTTTTGTTTCCACATTTAAACTAGCGCATTAAGACCTATTAGACATTGACAAAGGTGAGCACACTTTTCATGGCCTTTCTAAGTACTCAGAAAAGAGTTTCAAGGACTTGATAGCATTTAAAACTTCCAGAAAATGCTTCTCACCCTTCACAGCATTTGAATTGTGGATTTAATTTAGGATCTTGCCAAAGGAAACATCAGTGAAGTTTCTCATTTCTGCCATGCCCTAAATTCCTCTACTTGGCTCTCTCCTTATACCTTCCCCTGAGTGTTCCCAGACTGGGCGGGGTGGGGGGGGGAGGCAAGAACAAACATGAGACTCTGCTCCAACACCCCCTCCCCCCAGATCTGGAGTGTAGTTCAAAATCAAAATCAAGTCTCACTGTGAACCTCTGCTGGGTGAATACAGGAGTTCATGTTTCATTTGGGTTTATGTCTAGACTTGAGACAGGAGTTGGCCAGGTGTTCCAGTGGTTTCTCCTCTCTTCCTGTGTGCTCATATCCAACTTCCACCACCTCCTTCTCTTGCTAACACTACTTCTTCCAAGAGACAGGAATGGGAGTAAAGAGATTTAAAGTGAGTTTTGGTCTGTATTTACATTAAATGATGAACCTATTTATAATGTGCCAGACATCTACCATGCAGATATTTTCATATGTAGAACCTTAGTGCCTCTGTTTACATTCAAATCTAGTCCCCCTTCCACTAAAGTTAGTGCTATTTTCTCTAACCAAAATTATTAAAAGTCAAGTAACTAGTGAAAAAAATAAGTCCTTGTAGTTCTTTTGTCCAAGTACCCAATTTTAGAGTTGTCAAATCCAAAGACAACTCTGAAGTTTGTTTATTTATGCATAGGAATACTGGAGTGTAAGCCAGAAGTGGGGTGGGGAGGTGAGAGGATTCACCAGAGACAGAGTGGGGAGCAGGACAGGTGGATCTACTGAAGTACATCACTAAGGGGAGCAGCGGGCGAGACAGGAGAGGTCTGCAGCACCATGTGGGTCAGCTCCCTGGCCGGGATCGAACTCATACTGCAGTGGTTGGTGATCGCATGATGGCACTGAGACTTTAACCCCTGTGCCACAGGGAGGCCCCAACTCTGAAGTTTAAAAGAACTAAAAATACATACAAATAAATCATCTTCAATGAGTAAGAATCAAAAGTTTCAGAAAGGTGCTACTGCATGTGTGATGGGCACCCAGAGAATCAGAGTGACTAAAATTTTGTGATTTTCAGTTGTCTGGTTCTATCAAATTTTTTTAAGTCTGTTTTGGTTAAAGGGCTATACAATAATCCTATGGAAGAGTATTGGTAAAGGGTTATATGCTAAAATGTAATAAAAGACTTTAGCACAATCCGCAGACAATTAGAAAAAGGCGGCGCTGGTTCTAAGCATATATTTATTTTTCTTAAAATTCATTTTTCTTTCCTTCATTTTAGTTTAATGTAATTTGTGCTCAAAATTAATAACTGCCTTTCTTTTCTGATTTGCTTGTGTTCTCTGTGTGTTATCAATTAGCATCTCAGCTATTTTGGGAAACAAGTCCTGATTCACCATGGGTGTTGCCACTTTCATTGATAGTAATTACACTAACAGCAGTGGCTGCTCTTGAACCTTAACTAGCAGTCTTCAAAGGCACTGACTCGCCTTCTCCAGCCAGTGGCAGCCTGATTATGCCCCTTCCTGCCTCACTTGCTCTTGCTCTCAACATGATATTCACAAGCTAATAGCAGCTAGCTTCATAGCTCAGTGAAGCCAGCCTGAAATAATGGCTGACTTCAGCTCAACTTGAGAAATTAGATGATCACGAGGAAATGTAGAATGAGTTGGTAAAGCAACAAAGGACAATGGAAAGTCTGATATGACTCACACATAAAGATCAATGAAGGAGGTGAATGAGTAGACTAGAGAGTAGCTGAGACAGGGACGAACAAGTTTCTGTGTTGTGTACAATCCCAAAGAAAAGAACTGAAACTTGCCAATGAGCATAGGATCAAATCAAATTCAGAATTTGTTCGTCACTCATTCAACAAATGGTTATGACTTCCTACTATATATGCTAGGGACTCCTCAAGATACTCTGAAGAAATGCTGGACAAAGCAAAAATCTCTACCAGTAGAGAGCTGATGTGGGCTACCTACCAACATTTGATCAACTTAGCTTTTCTTTTCTAGTTCTATGGCCCTGAAAATTTTCATGGGTAGAGAAGCTAAAGGAATTTCACTTTGTTAAAATTTCACAATTTCTCTTTTCTTGATTTTTCAGTAGGAGATTCTTGAAGAGGCTACACTCGCACATAAAAGGAAAGAAACTAGGGAAGGAAACAGAGACAAAAGGGATAAAGAGCTTCACACACTAGAGGAGCCCCAAAGCCAAACCTGTTTAATGACAGGAAATGTGTCAATAATATTAGAGAAGGACTCAAAGATCTATATCTCTTGAAATAATTCTCAATTATAAACCTCTGTGCTAGGGTTACTAAAGATGAAAAAATTAAGGTCATTGTACATTTTTTCACAAGTTAACTCAATTAAAAGCCAGGACACATCAATAGCTGTTAGAATTTCCCATAATAAAAACACAGCCTTTGGGCCGTAGGTCATATACTTTATATTTAGAACCCAGAAACAAAATATAATTCTGTCTTCTTACTCACCATAGAACTAAAGAGAAAGATACAAGGTAATAGTGGACTAGTAACTAATTTTAATATCCAGAGGCCTTACTCAGAAAAGTCTACTTAAGAACTGAAAGGTAAAATAACATGAAACTTCAGGTTCCCTACGTGACTAGGATAGAAAAGTTGTGAAATGATGCTAGGTTCAACGCAGATAGCGTAAGTCAACTAGGTTACCTACCCTGACTGTTTTTCAAGAATAAGTTTCTCTTTTTTGGAGCTCAATCTCTAGCATAGAAAAATGATTATCTTCCACTTTCCATTTCACTTCAAAAATAGGTCTTTTGCCAAAATATTGATAAATATAATATTTACCTACAGGAGGAAAACATCTCTTGAGCATTATTTCAAGTTATAAGAGCTCCCCTCTTTAGGGGAACCCAACAGATGAAATTCTAAGTTTTCAACCCAGAATCTTTGCATAAGTAATGGATTAGAGGAAGGAGTTTATTTAAGAGAAGTGTTTAAATTCCTAAAATCATCTGTAGTACACAAGGTTATCTGAAGATGGCATATTAGTACATTCAAATATGAGATAATATGAGAGATTTGAGTGGCATCATCAATTAATGTTGTGAACCTTCTTTCAGATATTCAACCTTTGGTTATAATTCAATACGCTTACAAGGAGAACTTGGCTCTGGTAACGACTGGAGGGGTAGAAATGGTGCAAAAGCAGTGAGTTACCTGACCTTCCAGAATACAAAAGTACATGGTTTTCTCTTTGTTCCTAATGATCTTGGATCCCAATACCAGTAATACAATTTAAAAGAATTGCCAATGAATTAACCTTATTGTTTTAAAAAACTATGTAGAGCATTTACTGACACAAAAGCAGAACTTAATTAAAACTAAAGCAAAAATGAACTGGAACTGAAGACAGAGAAAGCACTATTAAAACCAAAGCTCTTTGCTCTCAAGCTCTTTCCCCGCAAGCATAAAAAGCAAGCAACAGAGTGAAAGAAGGGATGTCAATTCTCTACAGGATAAAAATAATCATGCTAATAACAGTAGGATGGACAATTACTACAATGATTATAAGGCATTAATTATACTGAATTGTATTACGGACAATAACACAGTAATAACTACTGAAGTAAATCTCAAAGACTACTTTTAATTAATTGCAGTCATAATACAATTGAAATTGCTTCCCCTAAGTAAGAGGGAAGGAAGCACAATGGTCTATGGCAGTGGAAAATGGGGGGGTTGGTGGGTTCAGTGTGGTGTTAATGCCATGTGGGGGTGCCCCATTATGACCACATTTAAAAACAAATTAAATAATTATAAAAAGAGAAAGAAATTGCTTCCCCTGTCCTCTAGTAACTAGAGATTCTCTCTGCAATAGGATTTAAAACCACTTATTGAAAGTCTTGTAAGAAGAAAGGTGACTCCTTTGTTCCCCAAGTAGTGCAGAATCTGGGTCTACTTCTCTCTGAGAACTGACTATTGAATTTTTTGCTATGTTTTCTCACTTCCTCATCTATCCTTCCAATGAACATCACCAAAAGGTGCCCAAGTATTTGTTTCTTGCAACCTAAAAAAGCATTATTAACTCCTCTGACTAATTCCAAATATGCCCAAGTGTTCTAAGATTGTCCAAGAAAAGAGAAAAATTTCTACCCCACCACCTTCCCATCACCACTTCCATTCTTGTATACCATCCAATTACATAAGACTTCAGAGAAATCAAAAAATCATCTCATTATGAAAAGATTAAGAATCTTTAATTTATACTCTCTGCTGAAATTCAAAATACAGCTTGGGCTAAAAATATCTGACAAATCAGGTAGGGCTTCTAAGTGTCCTAATAAATCATTTCCTAGCTACAGACCTAGTCCAAGAATTAGAAGAAAAGGCAGTCCTGTATTATAGTAACTACAGGCATGCTAAACGATATAGCCTACCCAAGCCCTACCTTACTGTGCTCCTAATGTCTGAAATATGTGTCCTTCATTCAAGACACATCTCTCATAAGCAGCATATAATTTATTTGGGGCATTTTTAAATCCTGTGGCAAACTTAATCTTTAAATTGAAATATTTTTAGCATGTTTACTTCAAATGTAATTATTCATGTATTTGAGTTTAAACTACCATATTACCATTTACTTTTATTAACCCCATCTGTTGTGTTATTTTATTGTCTCTCTGTCTTTCCTCTCTATCTCCCTCTCTCCCTCCTCTTCCCCCTCCCTCTTCCTCCCTCCCACCCTCTGCGTTCTACATTTTCAAGGACATAGATGCATTTATTTTTTCTCGGAAAGTGGAAATGAACATAGAGAACACAGAAGGCAATGCTGGGTGCATCTAGTTACAGTGTAGTTGGTAAAAGGATTTCCCACAGTCTCTTGCATATACAGATAACAGAGCTAGACCAGCACACACATTAATCTGCATACACATGTTTGATACTGCAGTTTTGCAGATGCAGCTGTCTAGATGGTTCTTTGCTTCCAAGAGTATCTCACTGAAAATATCAATAAAAAGACAGCAATCCATCTATCTGTGGCTGCCAATGGCAAGGTCAATCACCATTTATTTTGTTTGCTCATCATGAAAACTCTGCTCAACTTTAGTCTGATAAGCAACTCTGAAGCCTTTCTCAGGGAAACACTGGCTAATAATTGTGAAATAATTCTCTCAATAATTCATAAGGTTTGTGCCCCCACCAAGGGTGAAGATGACCACTTATTTAACAAAATATCTATTCCTAAGCATTTTTTTGAAAGTGCAAAGCATTAAGCTAGGTAATATGGAAGGCAAAAAAGATGAATCTTATTCCTACCATTTCATGATATGTTACCATAGTTTTAAGAGTTTTATTGCCCACATCTTTATTGTAAGTCATTTCAAGTCCTTTTTGAGAGCAGTCAAGGCACAAATAATTAATAAATCTATGAACAAATCTCTATCCCTGTTCTCAAGGAGTTTATGATCCAGAACTAACTCAAATTACTGTGGAGTTAATCAAGATTGGGCTGTCCTTGACTGCAAGGTCATTGAGGTACTTTTGGGACAGACAGGAGTTCCTTTCAGCTGACCTTGTGAATCTCTTACCCAACAACAGGTCCCCCCGCTTCTTACAGAACCCCATTTTTTTCATGTATCTATTCTCCCCACCCCCATAGTCAGAGGTCTTAGGAAGCTGACCAAACACCCTCCCTGTAGCTCACGCACCCTGGCCAGGTAGTTATTGGTTCGTGACAAAGTTCTGGTCACTGAAATGTGAGAGCAAATCATTTAAGCAGTTTCTAAGGTGAAGTCACAGAAAGGTTTTCTCTTCCTCCAGATGTTTCTGTGCTTTATTTAGTACGGCATCCAGAACTGCAACAGACACCTTCCAGCAAGTTTGAATATAAGACCAACATGAAAAAAACATCACTGAGCCAATGGGCTCAAGTACCAGTAATTTGGTGTAGACTTGATTTCCAAGGTAAAGAATTTTGATTAAATTGGTCTTTAAAAAAAATAGAGAAAATAAACTTTTGGTAAAACAGAATGGAATTGTTTCTGTAATGTCCTTTCATTTTCCAAGAGTAAGGCAAGAGGATGAGAAACACATGATGAGTAGCTTTCAAGTTCAACTGTAATATCCCTGAAAATTTTAAAGACAATATCTTCAAACAAGTACTTCATCACAACTAGGACATTTCTACTAGCTGTTCTTGATCAGATATTCAACTTCATTCAAGATAAGGGTTTCTCAATCTTGGCACTGCTGATATTTGGACCTGGTAATTCTTTGTTAAGTGTTTGGGGGTGGGGGGTGTCTATTCTATGTAGGGTGTTTACCGGATCGCTAGCCCCCATCCACCAGATGCCAGTGATAACTCCTCTCCCCTTGACTGGACAACTGAAACGCCTTCAGACATTGTTACATGTCCCCTGGACAGCCAAACTGCCTCCACTTGAGAATCGGTGACCTAGATAACTCAATTGTTTTACTCACCTCAACCTAGTAAAAGGAATATATGCAATCATTTTAAAAATACACCTTATAAGTTGACATTTTGAATGCTTTATAAAATGTATGTAGAAAGTCATTCAGAACTTACCCCCTCAAGTATTAACAACTTACTATATAAGCCTCAATATTTTTTCCATTTTTGTTTGTGCATAAAATAATGCTCTAAATAGGATTGTATTGTAATATGTGCTATTTTTAAATGTATTCATTTCCCATTTATCTACAAATAGTGAATCTTTTCACATTTGTATATTTATTTCCATGTATATGTGCATGGCTCAGTGGTATTCGAAACTTTATTTATCTAACTACTTAAAGATGAGCACTGGAGTTACTTCAAAGTTTTTGCCACTGCTAACAACAATGCAGGGAACATACTTGTATGCAAATCTTTGCATACACATGTATATCTTTGGAATAATTTGCTTGAAGTGAAGTTAGTAAATTAAAGGTCATAAAAAATAGCTCTTTTTGACGATTAAGTGTGCCTACAATGTGAAATAACAGATTATAAGAATAAGAATCAATCTACTGCATTATATTCATATATATGCTATATATTCATATATATGCTAATTTATATACCAGAAAATTAAACTAGGGAGGTTGGGGGATAACTTACCGAAGTGTACCTATGGGCACACTTACTTTGTGGCAGTCAGGACTAGAATTCTGCCCCCTTGAGTCCTACTCTGGTATATTGGGGAGAAGAGTATGAAATGCCAATTTTTATTGCTACAATTTTCTCAGATTTTAAAGGAAGCTATTCTCTATTTCACTAGCTTACAAAAAGAAAATGCTTTCAGTTTAATCATGAATGGTGGTTTTCAACAGGAAGTGAGTTTGTGCCCACTCCCACCCCCAAACATTTGGCAATGTCTGGGGTGACTGGTCCAAGAAAAGAACCAAAAATTCTGCCATGTCCCTTCACTACCTCACTGTACACATGTTCGTACTTGTAGGAACCACATCAAGTCGCCAAGAATGGAAACATTCATTAACCACATCCTTCTCCCCATGATGAGTTTAACCCCATTTAATAAGACAGAAATTGGACAATTTACTGGAATGGCAACATCATTCCTGATTAGGTTAAACTAAATAGTTTGGTTTGACCTATGACCAGAGTTGAGTTTTTATGAATCACTGCAAGACGCACTTTGACCCACCCAAGGTAGCTTTCCCCCACCCTGGCAGGGACAGCCCTACATAGAAGCTCATCACAGTTATGCGCAGATTGCTGCTGGGACAGGTCATTTATACACTTGGGAAAAGCAACACTCATACTCATTACCACACTCACCAATCCACATATTCCCCACTTCCCCTGAGGAACACAATGAGGACTTAAGAGGGGCCACATATACTCCTTATATGTGGGGGCAATAAAGTAAAAGTTACTTCCTATTTTTGAAAACTTGGATAGTGGGAACAGTTCTTTCACCCTAACAGTGGCAGAAACTTTGCATGAGCAAGCCATAGTTGGTTTCACCTGCTTTAGATTCTAATCTTTGTAGCATGTAGAACAGGTTGATTTAGATTGGCGAAACAATAAGATAGATACAACTACATGCTTATATACATACATATGTGTGAGAATTTACATATGTATAGACATGCATACATATGTTATTGTATAACAAAGAAATCAAATTTTTCTTGGTTCACACAAAAATTAGTGGCTCGAGAGTAATATTTTTATGAAAGAAAATTCCAGTGGAAGGGCCTCTCTGGTGGTGCAGCGGATTGAGCGCCACACTGTGAAGCATCCACTGCACAGCAGCACCAGTTTGATCCCGTGCCAGGGAGGGGACCCAACATGGTGCAGCAGTCCTCTCCTGCCTCGCCTGCTGCTCCCCTCAGCAGTGTCTATCAGTCCATCTGCCTGTTCTGCTCCCCACTGTGTCTCTAGAGGGTGAATCCTCTCACCTCCTGTGCCCCTGGCCTATACCCCTGCTCTTGTATGCATAAATAAATAAATACATCTTTTTAAAAAAATTCTAGTGAAGTCATTTGTAAATAGACATAGGTTACCTGCACAGTGTGTGATCAGTATTATGTATGGCCTGTAAAGGTTGCTTTCTCTCCTTAACTTTCTCAGTTCGTTCTTTCAAGGTTTTACTTTTCTACTACCAACTATAGCATTCAATGTAACAATTTATCTTTTCTCAAATATTGACTGTAATGTAGATAGTGTCTTCAAGAGTTCACTTGTGTCTCAAAATTGTACCTGCTTATCATTAGCAAAAGCCTAGAGAATAAGAATGCTCTGAATAATGCTTTCAGGCCAAATGAGGGCAAAATGTAACATTTAAGGCATAAGTTTTAAATACCTGGAGCAGTCACCTGTCCATGAATAATACTACTCACTAATTGCTCAAAATGAAAAATCTCAATGGAATAAGATATCAGCTACATTTTCAATTTATGGAGTACTGGCTCCAGTCCTTCTCACATTTGATCCCTCTTCAAAGGAAAGAATCACTGAGCCCAGGGATCAGTTGAGCAGCTCAAAGTTCTTTCTATCGGTAAAAAATATATATATGCTTTTGAGTCCCACTGCACATCCCCCAGTCAAAGTAAATCCTCTTGAGAACAAGTGCAAAGTCAATACTGAAGGGAGCATGTTCAGAATGTTCAGAAGTGACATTTGCCTGACCAGCCACCCTCCATCTGAGGCTGACAACGAGTTGACAGACTCTGCAGAGCTGAGAGCTCCTGCTATTCTCACATGAGCCTCCAGTAGAGATGATGAAAGATGAAATAATACTGACTTAAGCAAAATTTAATGTATGCATTAAAATAACACTATCTTCTTTCTAAATGAAACTTTTAAAAAATGAATTTTTAGCACCAAAAATTAGGAGAGTAATATAATAGACCATCTGTGTACCCACCAATTAACTTAAAAAATAAAATATAAACACATATGAGGCCTGTCTCACTTACATTACCCACCCTCCCTATCCCCACAGCTAAATACTATCCTCCAGGTTGTTTTCTCATTCTCATGCCTAACTTTTGCCACATGTATGTACCACACTTATGTAATCCATAAATAATTTGTAACATGGCTTCTAAAATTAAATAAACAGTGCCCTACTAAAACTATCACTCCTACAACTGACAATTTTTCCTCTCAACATTGTTTTCCAGATTTAGTAGGCAGGAAGTAGCAATTTAAGGCTTTTAAACAGAAGAAAAATATGATTTTCCTTCTTGTTTTGACTTACTATCATAGTCTTGGGAACAATCAGGCTGATGAGTAATAGCTGAAATAATAACCACTCCAAGACCCCAATAAGGTTGTTACTCGGTCCATCTATAATGACCTATTATTAAGTCTTCAAACAACTGAGAAAAATGACTTTCTCCCTCTTAATGTGTTTTGCACGTCACTTCTCAATATCTAACATCCCTCCATCTTTTCCAACCACCCTTCTAAAACAGACATCAAAACACCTGTACATTATGATAAGAAGCAGTTAAGATAGATTCATCATGCTTGATCAAAAAAAAAAAGGGGTGGGGAATCATCTTTGAAGAGCTGTGACAGGAAAGGTATTAAAAAAGTTGAGTCCTCAAACATTCAAAAAGCAGTCTCAGTTAACAGTCACAGTTCATAGGGCTCATCCCCCTAAAACTTAAGTCCTGTGAAAGTAAGAATATGTTTTCCCTTCTCTGTATCCCAGTGTCTAGCATAAAATTTGCACAATGCAGGCTCACAATGGAAATTGCTTGATCAATCAGATGATAGTGAAGACAACTGGAACACCCCTCCCCCGAAAAATGCAAACTCAACAAAATCTCAGGCTTTACATTGTCAAGATTATTGACCTGTTGCAATTTTACATAAACCCACCTCTATCTTCCCATCACAAATATCTTTTAGTGTTTTTTCAATCTCATTGGAAGGGGAAAATTGCCATCTGCAAATACTAATTATCCTGACATTTTCATACCTCAAGCTAAATGTATCATCAATGAGATCTAACCTTAACAGTTAGAGCACTGTGCCTCTGTGCCGACAGGAGGACTGGCCAGTTCCCATGAGGTATTCTGTCACAGTTGCAAATCAGGACCTTCAAGGAATCATCAAATCGTGGCTCACTCGGGCCCTGAAAGGGAAATTGAAACTTAAGTGTCGGAAAGCCAATACACTGCTTTACAATAAGAAATATGACTAGCAAGGAGAACAGACTAGGCCACTTGTCAAGCTAGGGCATCCTCTTTCTCACACTGTGCTGGAGACTTGCTGAAGACTTTGGCTTTCCTGAAGGTCACCTGTGTGAGCGCCCCTTCACAGTTCAAGGGGCCGTCATCCTCAGCCAGGAGAGTGCTTTTGAACTTGACCAAGCTCACCTTCCTCTAAGGTCTTCTTACACATAGTGGTTTTCCAAGTAGCAGTGTGAATCTTTTAGTAGCTTTGAGCCCTTACTTATCTTTTTATTGTTTGTTTTTATTCTTAAACATAGATCCTGGCCCTAAAAGCAAACTCATAAGGGTACCGAGAAGCCACATGCAAGTTTGAACTGAGTATAAAACCCAAGGTGGCTCTTTCCAATGAAAGATTGGACTAGATCCAATCTGTACTGGATCCAAATGTGTATTAACAGACAGTTAGAGATTGATGAAATTATTACTATCTCATGAAAGAGGCACATCTCTTTCAGAAAATAGTTAAAACAGTAGTTTATCAGAAAAATTCAATTCTAATCATGTTAATTCATAATCTGCAATTGATGAAAATATAGATTAAAATGATAAATAATACACACACTGGGAAAAAAAAAGAAAACTTAAAAGAGATTACTCCCCAGGACATTTTTACTAATATCTTATAAAATCACAAAACTCATGACAATTAAACTTTGTGTGGTAAAATAACAAAATCATCACTGAACATTTTATCAGGATATTAAAATATCTAAATCAAATAATTTTGTAAAAACTAACCACTGATATGGCCAAAATTTATATTATACGTAAAAACACTGAATCCATCACAAAAGGCCAATATATACTAGCTTTAAGTAGGCTCTCTCCATATAAAACTAATATAGAAGGTTTCCCATAATGCTCAGTCATTAAGTATTTATAGATTTAACTTAAGCTCAAAACTCATAAAAAAGAAATAAGATCCAATCAAGTCATTTGTTAGATAGCCCATCATATATTGATTTTAAAGCCATTTAAATCATTTGGGAAATACCAAAGAAATTCTCAGAAAAGGAATTAGAGCAATTATAAGTTTTGGTTAGTGTTAAAGGCCAAATTGTCAATAATTTCCTTGAGAACTTAATGAAAACTGAGGCAATATAAGCCAAAATTCATTAACACAAAATCCAAAGGCTAAAGAGAAAGTATCTGGTTTCCATCTAGTAAAATTAGATCGGTCTGTGTTCTAGAAAAATGCGTCGCTTTAGGGAGCTAGGGTGTGGAGCTACCATGGTAGAAAGGCAAGTAATGAGGTGAGGGAAGAGGAATAGGTCAAGAAAAATTGGAGAGAAATCTTAAAAAGCAAAAACAGGCTAAGAAATCTTATGGGAGAAATTCAACAGCCAAGTTAAAAAACAAAAAAGCAGGTTGAGAGAAGGAGAAACAACTCATAGGGTTGGCCATGAGGATTTCTAGCAAGATTGTCAAAAGCTTCCCTGATAAGTGGGACTGCTGGGGACACTGCAATAAAAGTATGATTTAGAGATTCCTTGGGAAACACAAGTCAGCACTGCAGCTGTTGGAAGTTCCAGGAAGGGTGTGATTGCCACTGTTATGCGGGCATCTAGGGAGAACTGTTTTAAGATTACACTGAATGAATATAACAAATATATACAAACTTCATCCGGACATTCTCTCCTGCCACCTCCTAGTTTAAGGGAAAGGAAAGAGGATAACAAGGAAAAAATCCTGTTAATTCCAGTAGATCTTGGTGCAGAGCTGGAGAGTAGACAGGAAGTGTCTGTGAGCCTGCAGGACTTTGAACACATTAGACTCTCCTGATTCAGAGGATGCCATATGTTTCAGGGGGGATATCTCAGAGAGATTTTACTATTCCACAAAACCTTGCTAAGCTGCAACTAATCAATCTAGTTGCCCAACTTTCCAGTGCACAGAGGAAAGAACTTCCTGGATCTCTATCATGAAGGAATGGATGTAGGTGTGCCTCAGGCCTACCCCCTTCTAATCATCTAGACTGTTCTCCTCAGCTCCTCCCTTGCCAATGTATCCAACCTGGATCAACCTAGAACCGTATTTCCCTCATAAAGCAAAGGGAAACTTGGTGACCTCAGGCTTTGAGAACTCAGACATCTGATAGAAAAGGGTCTCCTGCCTCTCCGACCATCAGAAGAGATTAATTTCTAGAAACGTGGGGGAAATCCTCTCGGCATGCCTTCCTAGCAAGGGTATATCACCTCTGGACAAGGTGAGTAGAACAAACCCCCAGATGGGCAGCAATTTTTCTTGACCTGTTCCTCACAGCTTGAGTATGGGCAAAAACAGTGACTGGTGGGATATGGGAAGAGGAACAATGAGATCTAGGCCAGTGATCAACATGAAGTTAGGAGGTAGGCAAAGAAACTGCAAAGCTCTGTCTCTCCAAGGAACTGAAGACAGGCGCGGGCTGAGTAGGGGTAGAAGCACCTCATAGGGCAGACATGGAATTGGCAACAGGATATGAAGTCGATGGAGGAAAGACTACAAAACAAGATTTTTGTTTCTGTAGCCTAGTTTATACCTTAAATATTGCTTCTTCTGCAAGGGGTCACAATGAAACTATTTGTCTTCTTTACTTGGCAATACAGGTCATTCCAAATTGCTGCTTCTTGACCATATTTTACATAAAACCATGAAATCTGATACAAAAAATATTGGTGCAAAGTGGAGATATACATTCCTGGGACTTAAAAGACTTCTATCATTCAAAGGATAAAAATGTAGAATTTATTCCCACTTTCAAATTGTCTTCATCAATAAATCTTATCTATTCCTCAAAGGCTCACACAGGACACGGTTCAGTGAGAAAACAATACTCACTTTCATATTTTCATGTAAGTTTTGAAATAATAAAATTACAAGAATAACTTTCTTTCAATTCTTGTGAAAGAAAAACGTTCACAAAAATAAAAAGATGAAAGTGAACCCAAATGTCCTTTTATTTTTGTCTTTGAGCTACTTTGTTACTTATACTTTAAATATTTACCATGGGCCCTTTTCCAGAAATAATTATTGTTTAATAAAAATGTAATAGTGTTTAATAAAATAATTCTTCAGGCGGATTCCCCGATACCTAAGATGATGCCTTTGGCACCTAAGTCAAATGAAACAGATGTTTATATAATTTAGTGATTAAGTTGGGAAGAATGAAAGAGGAAGTGGTTATGGTCTCCAGTGCCAGGTCTGCCTGTGCCCATGCAAGCCTGCAGCACCCAGCTGGTCTGTTACCGATTTTTATGAGCCAGCAAGAGGCTCTGTACCAGATGTGAGGACCAGAGGAAACAGGAGCCACAGAGCTCTCCTTCTCCAGCTCCCCTTCTTAATCTACAAGCCATGATGGAGACAAATAAGAAGTCAAATGACACCAAGATTAACTCTGGAAAAAGAGAAAATGATGTACACCAGGAGGTAGAAAGAGTCCTGTTTAACATCTGAATGCCACATTGTTGCCAGTTACCACTGACATCAGCCCAGAGGATTCTGTATAATCACCTATAGACCTGAAAGTCTCTCCCACTGCATCTTATTGGCTTCATTGTGAAAGCCAATGACAATGAGTGATACTGATTCTTCTGGAATTGCCAGACAAATAGCTACTAAGGAGACCTGATATCTGATTCTTTGCAGGTTAACAAAATCAATTATTTTGTTATAAAGTAAACAAAACAGAGCACATAAAACCAACCAAATGGTTTTACTGTCCATTTTACTTTGTTTGGGTAAAGCCCAATTAATAACTGTTTACCAACTTTTGAAACCTGCACAGAACTGTAGTCCTCAAAGGAATGGTGCACTAAAAATGTTTGCTAAGCATCTACTAGGTGAGCAGTCTTAACGCTGACTATTGTTATCATTCTATCCTCAGTCACCCTTCAAGAAATGATGATCATACTCACCTTTTAGAGATGAGAAAACAAGGTTTGGAGAAACCAAATAATTTGCCTAAAGACACAGAGTTAGTACATGGCATTGTTAAGACTGAAAGGTTGTTCAGCTTCTGTGTGTAGCGTGGAAATAACTGGCCTCCAGTGGGTGTTCTCCAGGAATGCTACCAGTCAGCAGGTAGAACCTGTCAACTTTATAATGGGGTGAATATATATGCTCATTTGGGGCAGATTTTAGTAAATACTTATGCATAGCCAGGCAGAATCATTAAGACTGGAATAATTTTCCATTAATTATCATGGCACTTTTTTTTTTTTAGAAGGAAGGAGGAGAGCAAATAGATAAGGACTAAGAAGACTAAGAGGTGTCAATGAAATTTCAGTTTACCCCCCATACCCTCTTATAAATTAGCCTCAGTGACACAACCAGAAAGGATCCTGAGGCACATTTGCATCTCTGGAGACACAGGATCATTTTACTAAATTTTCAGTTGTAGCAGAAATGTACCATCCATGATATAACAACTCAAATCATACTACCAGGACCCGAAATGATGGTACATCAAAAAAAAATCATTGAGTATGATATTTTCTTATTTAATAACATTTTGTTAATTTAAAACACTATGGGTACATCTTCACCTCGATGTGTGCTTAAGCCTCACCTACCCACAAAGATCTGGTAGCATTCTCACAGCCAGGCTCACGGCACTCACCCTGCCCTCCTATTCTCCCTCCCTTCCCTTTCTGGTAACCATTATATTTTTCCACAGTCTGAGTCATTTTTGTGATGACCTACTGGTTTGATTGCTTTGGTTATTTCACATGAGAGAAACCACCAGGTAATTGTCTTTCACTTTCTGACATTTCACTTAGCATTATCACTCAAATTCTACTCATGTTGCCAAAGGCAAGCTTTTATATTTTTATTTTGATCTTTTCTTTTTAGAACTAAGTGATATTCCATTGAGAGAGTGTATATATACATATATACATACACACATACACACACACACACATCTTCTTAGCTACTGTGAATAATACTGCTATGAAAACAGGGGTGCATACACCCTTTTGAATAAGTATTTTCATATTCTTCATAAATATACCTAGAATATATACCTGGGTGACATGGTATTTCCATTTTCATATTTTTAAGGAATCTCCATCATGTTTTCCATAGAAGCTGTACCAATTTCTATTCTCACCAATACTTTTTTTCCACACCCTCATCAACACAAATTGTTTCCAGTTTTTTAGATAGGGGGTGGTCTCTCACAAATGTAAGGTGGTGCCTCGTGGCTTTGACTTGCATTGTTCTCCTAAGTGAGGCTGAGCATTTTTTCAAGAGCCTGTTAGCCATCTGCATATCTTCTTTGGAGAAGAATCTGTTTAAGCCCTCTGTCTATTTTTTGATTGGGTTGTTTGGTTTTATATCATTGTTGAATTTTAAAAGCTCTTTATATGTTCTGGATCCTAGGTCTTTATCAGATGTATGATGAGCAAATAGAGTGTGCTATTCTTTATTTTGGCAACAAGATCCCATTGTCTGGTGGCTCCATTGCAGAGTTTACTAAACTGTTCTTTGATCATGTCACTTGTCATGAAAGAAAAAGTCCCAACTATTCCCCAGGAGACTTGCTCAGTAGTTTTATTTGGCTTTGTATGGTACTGATAATTCTTTTCCAGCACAGTGGTTCACCCAACATTAGATTTATCTAATCCTTTTTAAAATCAATGGAACAATTTTCATCCTTGCCAGGATTGTTTATCTTAAGGGATGGACTTTTATATTTTGAGGTAAGCCAGAGATTTCCTAAAAGAACAAAGAGCCTAAACTGATAGTTTTCTGAGTGAGGTAACTCACATAAAAGTGGATTGTTCTGTACAAGTGGACTTTGGATTTTAGCTCTATAGCCCTCCAAGCAGCTGGATAGTAGAGTGAGACTCTGGCCAGTGGGATGTCTTAATTACATAGATACTATGGGGCTTATGCTGTTGTTTCCTAAATGCTGCTAGTGTAACAGGTCATATAATGAATGGATGTTCTCTGAGCATATTATTGCCAACTGCTATGTATGAGACAGATTCTTGTGGTTTTAATCATGGGTGCTCTTCAATAAAATATTAGTTACTTCATTCTATTTTACCTAAATCACCTATGTTTCTACCACTCTTGTTCTTGACACCTCTAATTGTGGGACTTGAAAATCCCACTAGTATGATGGTATGCAAATGTAGGACTTGCATACTTAGAGGCAAGCAGATACTGTAGTAGTCTGTAGTCTTTTGGTCCCCAAAAGTTAAAGTTAGTCCTGGAGAAAGACTCTAGTAAGATACAACCCATGATTCAGAAGTAAATTTTAAATACACTTCTGGTGAAGAACTGGTGAATGACTAAATATCTAGATCAGCCTAATCTTCCAGTAACTAATCAAAAGTTATAAAGGAATCCTTCATCCTACAACCTGTCTGAAGAAATATTGTGTTGAAGAAAATGAGGGGTCTTCACAGAGTACTTTTGGATGTATTTCTTGGTAGATCTTCCCAAGTCAATAGCAATGCCTTATCTATTTTAAAATAGACATAGTTCATCCTTCATTAAACTGCTCTGAAAATTGGATGTAGCACCATTCTGGACCATTTCTTTGCCTCTATTTTCCCTGCACGATTTCAAAGCAACTTTATGATATTAATTTGGTGTGCCTAACATCACAATATGATGAAGATGGCCTGGATACTGGACACATTGCCCCAGGCATTGGAAAGGCATGTGTCCCACTGTAAATCAATATCTCTAACTCCGGGCTTATCATCTATTTCTTGGAAGGTTAATGGGCGCATGTCAGTACTTAAAAGCTTCAGGAACTCTGCGAAAACGGAGTTCAAAAAACTGTCTCTTGCCCTTAAACCAGAGAATACCCACCAAGAAATATCTAGTGGGGCTTTAACTGAGCCTTAACTGACTTCACTCAATAGCATCTTTTATTAAAAACAAGAAAAGACAAAATGTTCTCCTGGCCTAAGTACTCTTCAGCCTTCCTCAAGCAGCACTGTACTTTCAGCAGATCATTCAAATGCATCTCCCACTATTATGATTATGTTTTCTCCTGGTGAACAGTAGTTCCAAAGGCAGATGCTAAAACAAGGAGTCATTTTTATTATGAAGCCTTGAGAAGTGTACTTCGAACTGGTGAATTTGATAACTTCTCATTCTAACACCCAAAGGAAATGTGTCTCGTCTACCTCGTGGCAATCAAATGCCCTAGAGCACACTAAAAACCCCATTTAGAAAGAATAAGACACTCTAAACACTTGCAGGCAAAAGATCCTTACTGGGTATACATGTGAGATATCAGGCCCTTGAAATGGGAAATCACATCATTTGTCTAAGAAAACAAAATCCATTCTTTTACTTCCTTAGCTGGCTTGTTCTAGAGTATAATCATTACTAGCTACCTTGAGCCTTCTTCCTTGGATCCCTAGGCTCTTCATAGAATATATCATTTCACAATTATGTATATAAAATATGTACCTGAATGACTAAATATCTAGATGGGTCAAAGCTGCTTTGTCAGTATAGATTAGACTTAAAATTTGACTTGGATTTAAGACTTGTAGGTGAGTAATTTAGAGAGTAGATCTGAGACTGTTCAAACTAAAAAAAGAATACGAATTATAGCTAACACTTCTCTTATGCCAGACACTGCCTGAGAGCTTTTAACACATTTGTCATTTCTCCCAGCTAGTCCAGGAGAAAGGTATTATCCAGCTGTTACTAGTGGAGAAACTGAGGCTTAGAAAGATAAAGTAACATTCCCAAGATCTTACAGCCAGAGAGTAACAGAGATATGTCCATCTAATGTCAAAAGACTTTTTTCTGAAAATGCACTAGAGTGCCTTCTACAACATTTTTGCCTGATTCTGCAAAGAATAACTTAACAGCCTCTCTGTACCTCAATTCTTCTATAAAATAAAGGTAGTACACCAAAGTTAACTCTTTGACTTTCTTTTCTGTCTTAAAGCTTATGATGTAGTGTGAATTCCATACTTAAAGAGCACACTTGCCAAGTATCCCATGTAGAAATGGCTCCCTAGGATTTGTAGAAGCCTTTGAAATTCTGAAATACAAAATCTTGTTTGTAATCTATTGATTAAACATTATCGTAGCAATTACATTCAATAGGCAATTACAAAAATTAAACCTGAGGGCAACAAATTGGCATGATCCTTCCTAAAATTTAGTGTAGTCAACAGAAGAGAAAAAATGTTCTTCAGTGAATGTAATTACAGTCATGTAATCACAGGCTCGTCTTTGGTCCTGCAGAGAACTGTAGCTGCCACTCTCCTGCCAGTGTCTCACACATGCCTTTCCTTTCAATAATGCCTCTGCTTATGTAGATATGAATATCTGAGAGCTGAAATACTGCAGCCGATATTATCTGCAAAATTCCAGCTTGAAAATCTCTGTCCATTATAAGATATCATGTTAGTATCTTGGTTTTAGAATTAAGCATAATTGTTTTGCTGTAAATGCAGACTATTTCTGGGAATGTGGTGAAGTAATTAAAGTTGAACAGGTTCAAACTCCATTCTGCTCTGAACAGATTGTGTGATTGAAGGCTAGATAAAGAGCTTACCACCCTCTCCCAAGCCTTAATTCCTGAACTGCTCAAAGAGGCAGAGTACATGTACCCTAAAGTGTGGTTGTGAAAAATAAACAAGGTAAAGTCTGTACCTTGGCTAAGTCATACTTAGATTGCTGTAGTATTATGCCATACTTAGATTGCTGAATAAATTCCTGACTGATCTCCCTGCTTCCATCCTCACCCCTACAGATTTTTCTCAGCACAACTGAGGGATTCTTAATAGAAATGGTGGGGGGTGGATTTCTCGTACATCGTATAAGGCCCTCCATGAACTACATGCACCCGCTCCCATTTTTCCCACTTTCCATAGTCACTCTCACTTCTGGAACATGTCGCAGCCAGGCTCCTAAGCATACAAAGCATGCTCCTGCCTTAGGGCCCTTGAACTTGCTTCCTGTGTCTGGAATTCTCCTTCCCTAGATACATGCATGCCCTGTTCCATCACTCTTTCAGGTCTCAGTTCAACAAATACCTTCACAAGGACTTTTCCTTATATTCTTTCCAAAATTACAAACCCTCTGCTCCTTTTTTCTCCTTTTTCTTCCTTCTCTGCTGTAGTTTTCATTTTACAACTACCAAATAACAGAATATCCATTTGTACCTTGCTTATTAGCTTCCTGCCCTGTAGAAGATAAGCTACAAAGACAGGCATCATTGTCTGGTTGGTCCACTGTTATAGCCCCCATTCTTAGAACAGTGACTGGTATACTAGTATCCAATAAAGCTTAATTTTTAGATAGAGAGGAGGGAAGGGAAGGAGAAGCACTGGACTCATCAACATCCCCAAATAAGAGAATGACCAAATGATTTGATATGTTCACACAATAGGATGCGATGCAGCAAGAAAAATGGTAAGAGTGAAAAAAAAGTTGTAGGTGGCTATGTATAGTTCACTGTTGATTTAAACTACATTTGAAATAGTTAAAATCTTCATGTATACAAAAACAGTAAAATTATAAAAACACGCACTAGAGATGACTAAATACCAAATTCAAAACATCACCTCAAAAGATTAAAGTAAAAATTAAAGAAGGAGCATCAACATTTATCTAATGTATAACTTCACTAAAACACAGGAGGCAAATGTAACCAATTCACCAAACTTAGGTGGTGGGCATGTGGATATTTATTTTATTAATCTATATTTTCTATGTGCCTGAAATATTTGATAATTTAAAAGAAATATCTATATTATTGAGTTTATGAATACCACATGTAGAGTGATAAAATTCCTGTAAAATAAATACAACAAACAGGAGCATGGATGTATATTGCCTATTAGGTGTGGACAATGCAGGCTACAGGTGGCTATCCCTGCATTAAGACATGAAAAGGGGAGGGATGAAGGAATGGAACCTCCATGTTTTGCTTGTCTGTGTCTGTACTGTTTGAATCTTTTATTTCAAAAAATATTATGAGAAAATACAATGGAAACAACCCCAGAGGAAGACTGCAAGGAAAAACCCAGAGGCCATGCAATTTAGGTCTCAGTTATATGGAAAAGCAAGAACCTTTCTTGGGAGAACTGTCTGGCAATATTTGCTCAAGCTGAATAGCACAGCATCAGCCGATGTCCTCCAGGGTTCCTCCTGGTGCTAAAGTCCATGAACTGTTGCTAGTGGAAATTATTACCTATGGTATCCGGAAGCCACACTTCTCTCATCAGAAGGCAACTGAGCCTTAGGATGACATGAGGATTACAACTGTCCTGTTTACTTATGCAGGACAGCTGTTTCTCCAGCCTAAGAGTGTGGGCGAAATGGAACCATCTTGAGCCTTACAGATTAATGGGAAGACAGGCCTGGGAGGGGGAGGACCTCGAGAAGCTGTTCTTCTGAACTCCAAAGATGAACGAGCACACTCTCATTAATCACAGTGAAATCAGGGCTCCGCAATAAAAGCATCTGGCTTTAGAATAAGCCATTTTCCAAGAGTCATCTATTTATCTGATGTTATGTCACTGATAAACTACGCCAGCCACGACTTTCCATGATTAAGCCAAGTTTATTCAGACACACACCACGCCTCATAGAACAGCTCAGGCCAGAGCCCTCAATCTCTGTCAGAGACTCCAAATTACTTGGGCAACTCACAATAGGTCTCTGGTGTTTGCATCCAGTGCTTTAAAATGTAAATCATGCTCATCAAGAAACCTAAGGTAAAGGGAAGGAGGGCTGGGGAAGGTGGGAAGGAAGGGGGTACTTTGCAGAACCACATCAGAGAATCTTAATCAAAATCAATTTCTGAAATTCAAATAATTGGAGCAATATATAATAACATTATCCACCATCCCCTTGGACCAAGTGTATGCCTCTCAGGGTGCTGAATGATGTCTGTACCCTGCTTCCTCTTAACCTTCACAACCCCATGCAGTCAACTACGTGATGAGGCTATGCCCTGTGAACTTTCTCCCCACAGCAGAGTGGGTCTGAGGAGGCTGGGATGGAGTGAGTTGGGCTGGAAGTCTAGTTCTGTCACTTACATACTGAATATTCTTTGGCAAATAATTTAATATCTGAGTAAACTTTCCTCTCCTTAAAAACTAGGCATTTTAAACCTTAAGACTGTTGTAAGCATAAATGAAATAACATAGAAAGTTTTGGGAAAATGTTTAGTTGTGAATTTATATAAAATCTAAATGAGGAGAAGGGTGACAAGAGGGAGCAGAGGTGAGTACAAGGGACTGTGGTGGGGGACAATGGAGGTATTGGTGGTAGGAGTGCAATGGTGGCAGCACCCTGAGGGGAGAAACCCTACACCGTCAAAATATTAACAAGGATGTAGAACATTGGCACTTCATTAAATAAAAAATTTTAAACAAGTGTAAATGAACATTATGAGCAAATTTCTCCCAACATCCAATACACACATACACACACACACACACATACACCCTTGTATCAATATCAGAGGCAGTGTACCATCTTTCTCTTAAGAAAGCATAATCTTGGCTTCTTTCCTCAAAGCAAGATCATTTTCTTAATTATGCTCAGTGAAACAAGTCAGAAGGCAAAAGAAAAATACCAGATGGTTTCACCCCTAGGAGGAATCTAAGGGAACCAAATAAGTAACCAAGCAAAAGAATACACACACACACACACACACACCCCAAAAACAAAAAGACAAGGACAAATCTGGGACACTTTTTGGGGAGGGGGAGGGAATGAGTTAAGGGCAAAAAGAGTACAAGGGACTGAGGTGATGGTGCACTGGTGAAATGGTGGTGGGAAATCCATGGGACCACAGTTGATGTCAAATATATATAAATTAAAAAAAAAAACAGATTATTTCCTTAAAGCATAAGTAGCTAGAGACACAAAAAGTTTCTCTCTGTTATTTGGGTTGCCATTTCCAGAAACTCTGCTTACATTGGCTTTTCTAAGTTAGAAAATAACCCATCCCTCTAGAGAAGGAGGGTGGAATGAGACCACCACCCACCACTGCCCCCCCCCTCTGCTGCCCCCCACCCCACCGCTGACCTGAGACAGGTTTAGCATCACAAGGAATTGCTGGTGAGTCCAGTCAAGATCCACATTCCCAAACTATCACAAGACAAGGCAAGAAGCAGGGCAAAAAACATGAGACTTGTACTCAGGTACCCAACACACAGTACTACCTAAATGTGTTTCACTCCTCTAAATCACACTGGCCAGCTTACATCGTGGGCCTCCTATCCTCTCCCCTTCCCACCAAACACAAACCGTATTTCTTCCTACATTGACTGATTTCTCCTGGTAATTCTTGGGATTTAATGTAGCTTTCATCTAAAGATGACAAATCATTGTGTCCCCAACAAAATTAGTGTAGTTTTATTGCTTTTAGCTATTAAATTAAAAATGCCTCCCTCAAAAATTATAGATAAGCCCTACATTCTCTCTGATCACTATTTTGACTACTACCACTAATCATTTTTATGCATTTGTAGTTACAGACACGCATTTTAAACTGTTACAGGTGGCACATGAGTGGCACTAGACTATGGACTGGGACTTGTTTTTCTGCAGTGACGTATCCAAGACTTCTAGCCATGTAAACTGTCATGTCCTCTTTCCAAAGACTTTATATAGAACTTGATGAGATTGGGTGATTCCAGCTATTGTCCCTTAGAAAAAAGATAGGGACAGTATTCCGTCATGTATATGTACCATAGCTTCTCGGTCCACTCATCTGTTTTGGGGCATTTAGGTTGTTTCCAGGTCTATTCAGCAATCAAAAAAGAAAAACTAGATGCATTCATAGGAACATGGATGGAACTGGAAGGGATTATGCTCAGCGAAGTAAGTCAGAAGGCAAAAGAAAAATACCAGATAGTTCCTCCCCTAGAAGGAATATAAGGGAACCAAATAAGGATCAAGGAAAGGAATAAGAACAATATTAATAATAATAACAATAAAGACACAAAGACCAAAAATGAAAAGACAAGGACAAATTGGGGACACTTGGTGGGGAGGCAAGAGGGGGAGAGTTGAGGGCAGACGGGAGCACGGGGGATTGAGGTGATGGTGCACTGGTGATATGGTGATGGGGAATACATGGGGATTACAATTGATGTCAAATATATATAAATTTTAAAAAGTTAATAAAAAAATAAATCTGAAAACATAAAAAAAGATAGGGACAGATTTCATTTCCAATTAAGAAGAGAGAAGAACAAAAAAAAAAAAAAAAAAAAACAATGGCTGGGCTAGTTTCAGGGACATCAGGTATCCTGATCCTCAGCAGATTATCAACCTATACTTTATTTATAAGGGACTATGTCTAGAACCAGACAAATCAGCAGAAGAAACAGTCATAGCTCTTAGTCTTTAAAACATAGACTTACAGATTTTTAGCTGCAAGAACCAGAAAAGACTTGAGATTTGAAATCCATTAGAGATAAAAATTGAAACTCAGAAGTACTAATAATTGAACTAAGGTTACATAGCCTGACTTTCCTGGTTTTGCCACAATATTGGTATCTTTTTAAATCTCCCCAGTACTGTCAAGAAAACAGTCCATACTTTAAAAAAAAACAAAAAAACCTTATACTTCATCAACTATAAAAGGTATTACATTTTACTTGTTCTTTGAGCTGGAACATTGCAATAAAAATTGATATTTAATCAATCAACAGTGATGGTGACAGATTGCTTTCAGTCATTCCTAAAGGCCTGAAAAGTCAATATTTGCTCAAGTGGGGCAACCACAAGACTTATCTGTGGTGACCACTACATTTAATTCAGTGATGCAAGTGATGTATTTACTAGCACTGTGTACATAAATGCTTCCTAATGCTAGACATTTTTATTTTAAAATACCCTCTTTGCTGGAAATGCTCTCTTGGCTCTAAATTAGAAGACCACTGAGTGCTACTTGCCAGCCCTTAACCCAAGTCAGCTTTCAAAGGCTTACTTTAATCAGAGAGGGGGTGATGGCTTATGGTGAGTACGGAGCCATTTGGGTCAATTCCAGGAGAAAAAAATATTCCATTTCATTAGGAAAAGCGCCCACACATTGCGGAAGTCGACACTTTTCCTACCTGGCATCCCTGCCCAGTTATGAGTGGAAATGGTTTCTACTTCTCCCAGGCCAGTCCTTCTCCAAGTCTTCAGGCAACTGCAGTGTGCCAGCTGGCAATGGACTCTTGAGTTAAGAGACTCTTCAGGTTTTGCACATTTGCTGTATTAACAAATTTATTCATTTGATTTTTTCCAAGGCCTTCTTTCTAAATGAAAAGTAAACATGCCATGGTCCTTGGATAAGAGCCTCTTTGACCTTCTCTGAGCTGCTTATGAGAAGCAGATGCTCTGTGGTTATAATCTGGACCCAGAGAAGCCCATCAGTGTTCTAATCATATATGTGAAAACCAGATGTTGGCCATGGTATCCTGGCCCCTTGAAGTGTAGATAAAAATCAGCTCTAATCCCAGTTCCATGCCTGGTGTAAGTTCAGAACACCTGCCCTCCCTTACAAACTTTCCTGAAGTTTCCTGGGCAGTTTCATTCCCATGGGCACCCTTACTGTAGTTCCTATTTCTCATGTGATTGCTTTCTCTGCTCAGTATTCAATTTCCCCATAATTGTCAAGCCTAATCTTATCAGCAATTGCCAATCGATGAGTCAGTCAATAAAACATATTTGCAAACATGTATGATTGCAATTTATGAACATAAGATTGGTGGGGAGACAAAAGAGGAGGTTAAATCACACCTTTTGTGCATCCCCATTCTTAATAAATATTTTGGTCATGAACCTTGGGGAATTTCTACTGGCTGCCTCTGTTCATGAGACCAGCTTCATCCCATCTTTTGTAGTTTTCTTGTTTGTTTTGTTTTTGCCTTATCCTTTTACTTCTTTATTCCATTTCTATGGAATTCCCCTTTCTTGGTTAGCGAAGTCATTGTACTCCCTCAAGGTAAAAGCAAATTCTGCCAAAGCTCACCTTCATTCAATAAATCCAACAAACTCTTCATCCAGGCTGTATATAGTCCACCTTCTTAGAGGACAGCTGTGATAACTGATGGAAGTGTGTTGACTTGGATTCTCCCCATTTTGTTACATGTGAATCAAGCTCTTGGTTGGGAATGGGACCTTATTAGCTTTAGTGACTGATACCCCCAGAGTTGTGCAACATTCAACCGTATGGCCATTAGCTGCTGCCTTACATAAAACCAAGGAGAAACAGTCAAGTCATTGGACAGAAATGAGTTAATAACTAAAATTATGGTAAAAATAAAGGGATGTAAGAAAGAATGAGGAAACAATGTGAGAAAGAAGTAGTTGGAAGGAGAAGAGGGGTCCTGGTTTATAATGAATAGGGACACAAAGGAAGGAAAATATGAAAGAAGGATCACTGAATGGAACAGTGGGAGAATTATGTCCACATTTTCTCCTGGCCCCACTCTCCTTTGGATACCCCAAACTTGTAGGTCATCAGCAGCATGGGGTACAAAGCAGGAACACTGGTATTGGGCTCTGGTCCAAATTCTAAAGTGTGACTATTGGCAGGTCATTTACTCTCTCAGGTATGTTTGGTCTGCTCTAGAAAAAGGCAGTTAAATTCAAAGTAAAAGATCCATTCTAATTACAAAGCTCAGTGTCTACATGAGACAGGAGAGGTACTCCAACCACAGTACACACTTAGCGGCTCCCTCTTTTTGCCTCCTCTCCCCTTCCATCCTTCTTGATCAGGACAAAGTGGAAACAGAAGCCAAGGAGTTCTATTCAAACACCCATCGATTAATAATATCTAGGTTAGATAGCTACCAAATAACATAAGAACCCCCAGAAGAAGGCATGACATTTAAATACATTTTTTGACCATGATTCCAGCCTCTTTTGAATATTATGTAAAATCAGGATGTATCCAAATAAATTGGCTTTCTTCTTTAGTAACATTACTGTTTTAGCATTTAGTATTACTGTTTAACCTAAAAGACAAAAATGCTGTGTGAGTTGACATGCAGATTATCTGCCTTGCTCAACCCTCAACAAGTGTCTGAGTATATAAACCTCCACTATGGAATGCAAGCTGGTCCAACCATAATGGAAAGCAGTATGGCGGTTCCTCAATCAACTAAGAATGGAACTTCCATAGGATCCAGCAACCCCACTCCCAGGAATAGACCCAAAAGACACAAGTACACTGATTCAAAAGAATACCTGCATTCCTATGTTTATAGCAGCACTCTTTACAGTAGGGAAGACCTGGAAACAACCTAAATACCCAAAAACAGATGAGTGGATCAGGAAGCTGTGTTACATATACACAATGGAATACTATTCAGCAATCAAAAAAGAAAAATTAGATGCATTCATAGGAACATGGATGGAACTGGAAGGGATTATGCTCAGCGAAGTAAGTCAGAAGGCAAAAGAAAAATACCGGATGGTTCCTCCCCTAGGAAGAATATAAGGAAACCAAATAAGGATCAAGGAAAGGAATAATAATAATAACAATAAAGACACAAAGACCAAAAATGAAAAGACAAGGACAAATTGGGGACACTTGGTGGGGAGGGAAGAGGGGAAGGGTTGAGGGCAGACGGGAGCACGGGCGATTGAGGTGATGGTGCACTGGTGATACGGTGATGGGGAATACATGGGGATTACAATTGATGTCAAATATATATAAATTAAAAATGTTAATACATAAAAAGCAGACAATAAATGTATTAATTAAAATATTTGTTAATTAAAATTCTACTGATTGAAAATAGTCTATCTGGATGATTAAAACTTTCTAATTTTTTTTACTGTGTTCTTAAAAAATAAATAAATAAACCTCCACTATATGCTACTGGAGCTTCCAAAATCAAAGTAATGTGGTTTGGGGAATCAAGAGCACCTCAATCAGGGAAAGTTGGCAAGTAAGGGATGGAGTTAGGGAGTTCTGGAATGAGAATGCATTCCCTTATCAGCATCCCTCATCAAAATCCCTGCACTCAGAGCCTGATCTCTAAAACTTTTCAGGGAAAACAACTAGAAAAATTAGGAAATGCACCAGATTGTACCAGATGCTATCAATGACAAGCATATATTCTCTCTACAGCAATACCAAAAAAAAAAAAAAAAAAAACCTTATGAATGAATGACTCCCCTAAGCATATTTTTCAAGTTATATAATGGATTAGAGAGAAGTATATTTTTGAGCAGTTAGATATTCTGAGCAATATTTTTACATTTTCAGCATCTCTGAAATTATCATACCCAGACTACATAGTTCTCCACCTCTATATCAAGCTGCATTTTTAAAATGTTTAGGCTATTTTTTCCTATGTGCTGATATGAAAAAAGAAAAAAATGAGGAGAAAAAGGTTCGGAGATAAAGAAAGGCTAAGAAACTGATTAAGAGGGGTGGATGTGGAATCTCACTGTTATACTTGGAGCAGACTTTATTTATATTGAGCAAGCCTGGTTGGAGGAGATTAAGTGCCTGAGAATTAGGTCAGAGATTGGACAGCATTTACAGTTCTGTAAGTTTTAGTGGAAATCCTGAGAGAAGATATCCTTGTTCAAATATAATTTGGAAAATGCTATACACTATACCTTTGTCTTTGATATTCAGCATACATATTAAAGACTGTGTACATACTCAAATTACATATCAAGCTACATATTAAAGTATTCTTAAAGTAATGTATGTGTGAAACTGACACATGCCTGTTGGCATATAAGAGATGGTGTTCCAGGAACACACAATGACCAACCTGACATTCTGATGCTATTAATTAACCTTTCCTCATCAATTAATTTGTCAATTCGGGCTCAGCTACAATATTCAAAGGCCATTCAACTGTCATGACATAATGGTGATCCCAGAATTAATGATGAGTTATATGTTTGGGGGTTTTTTTCCAGTTCTTTTGATTAAAAAATGAAAGCGGTCCCGGCTTCCCTTCATCTTCTCTTTTCTCTACTTCTAAAGTACATTTAAGGCATTTTTTAAAAGACCATTTCATCCTGGTTCTATGTGGGAATAATTAAAGTTAAAATATCTACATTTCAGAGGGTGCCCTAAGTTACACTGAAATTAAAATCAAAAAAATAATTCCATTTTTGTCCCAAACATCTTGAAGCTCTTTTGGTCTTCAGCAGGGGAGGTGATCCAGTTTTTATCATTTACTTGCTCAAATACAGCTGCTTCCTTTTGCTGAAGCAGCTGGAATTTATCTCATTTCTAGAGTTTTGTTTCAGATTTTGGCTTTTCCCCCTTTTTCCAGGCCTGGTGTAAATAAGGACATGGACTAAGAGAATGAAAACATAAACCAAGAGCAGCCATCTAAGGAGTTCTGAAGTCTGTTTTTATTATAAGCACTGCTGGGACTCCAATCCATCACCAGTTTCCCAGGAATGTTTATTAGAGTCTACAGAAGCAACCTGTGTCAAAAGGGTGGCAGTCTGAAGAAACATACACAGTCTCGAAAAAACTAACTGTATATGTTCTCAGAATGACAACCTTAATGACTTGGGTAATGTGAATGGCGCCTCTTGAAGCATCACCCCAAGTCCAATAATCCTGGATATAGGGTAAGTGCTGCCTTGCTCAAAGACAAATGAATATTACTATATTAGGCCTCAGCCACTGACTTCCCAAATTTGGGATGTTTCTGAGAGCACTGGGAAATAGGATAAGAGAAAAAATGTAGTTGCTTTCCATATGCTAACAATAATGATGGTGATTCCATAATATTTATCTCTAAATATTTATCGATATTTAACAGCTTATAATTAAAGGTAATTTGGTTTGAGTCTCAATTCAGCCATCTACTAGCTATGTGAACTATAGTTAATCTCTGTGCTTCAGTTTCTGCATCTGTGGTGTGGAGTTGATAATATTATGGACTCTAGGACTATAAGGATTAAATAATATGTGCGTGGTATAGAATAAGTACTATATAAGTATTAACTCAGTTATTATTGAGTTTTTACTGTGTATCGTGGATTGCTTTGACCCTGAAGTCTTTGCTCTTAAACACCATTCTATCTAACATCCTAGATAACAGATAGGAAGTGGGGTGAGTGAGGATGAATGAGTGGAAAGAAGAGAAAAAAACAAAGACTGAAATAAACCTTGCAGCAGCTCACTTTGTGATTCATATAGCATTCAGAGACAGAGCAAGCAAGATCTCCCTAGAGCAAAGGAAATCTTAGAACAAATCTCATTGTGTACCCCATATACCTCCCAGACTGTAATATTTTCTAACAGGAAAATCTGATTAAAAGTAAAATCTATTTATCAAAGGCTTGTTGAACTACAAGTGAAAAGACAAGAAGTTGCAGAAGGTAATGAAAATGTGCAACATGGCAGAGTTGATAAAACTTGGGGGGAAGTAGGGGGTGGATAGCCCATCCAGCCCTCTACTCTTCTGCCCTAACCTTTTGACTCTCATGACGGCAGAGCCTCAGTGAACATCTGTTTATAGTAGGTTCTCTGGGAAGCGGAGTCTGAATAGAATTTAATATGCAGGCAATGTATTAGAAAATACCCATAGAATCAACTCTGGTAGATGGGGGCAGTGGCAAGGTTGGGGGAGGGGAGAAGTGGAATTATAAAGTAAGACCTACAGCCTCAGTCTATCCAAGGGCTGCTCTGGAGCCCCAATGGTCATCATGTTGACCTATGATGGCCCAACTTAGCTGACTGCTCTTGTATTCCTGCCTGCATATGTCACCGGATGTGGGAATTGGGCAAGGCAGCTCTCTGCAGCTGAGGCAATTCCGGAAGGACCTGAGAGCCGAACGTTGTTCGCTGACATTATTCCCAGCAGCTGGGGTCACAATCCTTCCTAGAGACAGATTTGGGTGGGGAGTCTGGTTATCCCTCACAGACCTTAGGTCAGTGTCTCTCTGCCAGGAGGGAAACAACAACCTGTATCAGCATCACCCTGGGCCCCAACCCCTCCTACCTACTGCCTCAGAGTCTCTGGGGATAAAACTAGAGTATGTGTTTTAATACGTTCCATAGGTGATTATTGTTCATATCAAAGAAAACAGCTAAGCCAACAAGAAAAGAAAAACTTGTTACCAAACGGAGCAGAAACTTGAAAAGGACAGTTTCCAAATTCTGCTACTGAACTATCAATAAACTAATTCACAATTTTCAATGTAATTATCAGAGTAAATTCTAACCTGAAATAAATTCCTCTAACGCCTCAGCAGCTCCTGTAAAAGGATTTTGCTCTGCGAACATGGATGCATTTCCTAGATGTCTGCCCACAGACGCCCAGAGGGATAGAGCTTCCAGTACATCAGCATGAGCCTGGCAGGCCTGGCACTGCATGGGCTGGTTCATTACCACGCCAGAAAGGTCCACAGGCACATTTGTGTCTATCGTCCACAGGATCCTTGTGGCTTCTGAAGAGTCCATATGTTTATAGTACATTCCAGTTAAATCACTGCCTCATCTAAAGAAACTTTGGGAGAGGTCGTTAATTAATGCCCCAGCCCCATATACACTAAGCATCCAAATGTTCAGAGGGCAGTTGAATCTTGGTTTTAACACTTCTACTTTATACAGTTAACTGCTCATCTAAAACCCCTCCTCTGGACCAATGCCATCCTCACTCCACATCCTGCCTTCCTTCTGGTAGTGTCTGGGGCTCACAATGACACATCAATTAAAAGCCCTTAAGTCTGAAACTAAAATTGAGCCAGCTAGGCAAAACTAACGGGAAGCAGCCAAGTTTTCTTTCTGAAAAAGTCAATATTTTTATTTGTCCATCTACATAGGGTTTAAAGTACATGATTTGACTTTGGATGTTTGCTTCATGTACTTAATCTAAGGAATAAAATAAGTGTAGACAAAGCACAAAGTTATTTATCATGGAATGATGATAAAAATGAGGAGAAAGCTGAATAAGCTACAAAAAGAGCATTATCACAGTAGCCAAGAGATGGAAATCAACCTAAATGTCCATCAACAAATGACTGAATAGTATTTATACTATAAATATACCATAAATATTTGACTGGTATATACTCAGCAAAAGACCACTTAGCTATTCAAAAAGTTGAAACTTTGCATTTTACAACATGGACAGAACTTGAAGTGACAGTGTGCCAAGTGAAGTAAGTCAAAAGTGAAAATCAATTACCAGGTGGCTTCACTCATATGTGGAATCTAAATAACTAAAGCAGAAGCCTCCCTGGTGGCACAAAGGGTTAAGTCACAGCACAATCAAGCTATTGCCAGCAACTGGCATGAATTTGAGCCCTGGCCAAACCCCACATGGCATAGCAAGACCTCTCCTGTCTTACCTGCTGCTCCTTTCAGCAGTGTATTTCAGTCAATCCACCTGTTCTGCTCCCCACACCTCTGGCCTATACCCCAGTTCTTGTATACATAAACAAATAAAAATAAATCTTTTTAAAAAATAGGCAAAGCAAATAAATGGACAAAGCACTAAAATAATTCAGATTCTGAAAAATATGGTGGTTACCAGAGAGGATGGGGAGAGGAATGGGAGGAATGGGGAGAAAAATCAATTTGATCGTGAATTTTTGTGGTTCAAGTGAAGCATGTATGATATCAAGGGATGAATTCCTAATATCAAAATACATCATACTGTAAACCAATGGAAAATCAATAAAATTTGATTTTAAAAAAATTGGCTCAAAAATAATTGAATATACATTACACTATGTAGACACTAAAATGTTTGTGAAGTTTTGAACAAAATGCTTTAATATTGAGAAATGCAGGATCTTACTTGTTTACATAGAATTCAACTATTATGAATGCTTTGAAAACAGAGACTAAAAGTAAATTTACCAAAATGGTAATAACAATGTGTCTGGATGATGAAAGTCACATTTTCTTTTCTTTAGAAATTTTAACTTTATACTCTATAATGTTTAAGAAAAACAAAATTTAATATAATTCTTGAGTTTGTCAAATTTAATTCTATATATTATAAAATTAATTAAAACCAGATTCCTAAATATGAAGACAATGTTTGCTTCATAAAGATACCCTATTATGTGTAAAGAGGTGTATTATAGAAGTGATAATCTATTATTTTAAGTATAATCATTTCATTGACTTGGGCAATGTTGTGCTTTTTTCATCATGTTTTCAGCAGTTTTAGTTGTTGGTAATTCCCAAAGGAACAAGTTCACCCTGGTGATGTAATCACAGCCACAAGCAGTTGCTGCTGGAAAACTGCCTTCTCTACATACGTGACAGCCACAGATTGCTTTGTTCTGAGAATCTGGCTGTCTCTACAGGATCCATTATTTCTGGTTATTCTGTATGGATTATCTTCTCCATTTGTTCTTTCATGGAGAAAAATGATAATACACTTGATTGGATAATAAACTCATTTACATAAAAATTGTGAACAAAACTAAAAAGGTAAAAGTTTTCTAAGCAAATCAACTGGGGAAATATGTACCACAAATATGATAATGTTCTTAATAAAGGACAAATCAAAAAGATTTATATAAATCAAAAAGAAAAATAGTTCACACTAAATTAAATATCTCATAGAAGTATTTTGCAGAAAATACATAATATTCAAAAATTAAAAGATAATTTTAATATTCAAAGGCTGGCAAGCATACAGTGAAATAGACCCTCATATGCTGGTGATGGCAATGGAAATCGATACAACCCTCCTAGAAGTTTGCAAGGTAATATGTATCAAGAATGTTAAGAATATTTAAACTCTTAACACAGTCTTTCCTTTTCTAGAAACTTATTCTAAGAGGACAATCAAAAATTGTTCTGGTTTTTCATTGCTTTGTGAACAACCTCCAAAAATTGTTAAAAACAATTCATATTTAACCTACAAATGTGTGATTTGAGCAGGTTTCTACAAGGAAGGCAAGTGGAGGCAAAAGATACAATCCCAAGGCTGATAGAGTGGAGCCAGTTGGGAACTTAAGATAGGCTGAGAACTGAAGTATTCAGTTGCTTTCCATGGGTATTTTAATTTTGACTACTTGGGCTTCCTCACAGCATGGAGCCTAGATTTAAAAGTTAAGAATCCCAAGTGGATTCCACCAGTCTGAAATCTTAGCCTACTGTTCATTCCACCCAACTAGAGAGAATTATCAAAGAATTTAAGGACCCTTTTTTTTTTTAAACTTCCCCAGAAATATAAATACAAATATAAATAGTAAGATACTTATTGAAGTCTTTTATATGTTAGTGAAAATATGAAAACTAATATTCAACATTAGTTAAGTTATGATCTCTCTCAAAAATTAAACACTATATATTAAAAGTTTATTTACTATACTGAGTTAAATGTTTTTTAGACAAAAAGAAAATAATTATGGACAAAACCTGCATGCACTATGTGAAAAAGACACAGTATTTCTTTGTGTTCACAATGTTTCATTGACTTTTTTGCTGTCTATTTCTTCCCATATTTCTTTGGCAACCTATAATGGGCACATATAATTTTTATTGTTTAAAGAATAAATGGTAGATTTATTGTTTAAAGAATAAATGGTAGATTTAACCAACTAAAGAATAAATGGTAGATTTATTGTTTAAAGAATAAATGGTAGATTTAACCAACTAAAGAATAAATGGTAGATCTAACCAACTAGAAAACTATCAGTTTTTACTGTGGTTCATCAGGACTGGAGCAGTTTGGAACCTGTCCTTATCTCTGTCTGTAATGGGTATTCTTCTATTACATCTACTCTTAGCTTTAGCTTTGCTTGAACTTTTGTCTTCCATGCTGCCTAAATATGTAACTCATTCCTTGTCTTTATTGCTTCTGGTGCCTCATATGTGTGCCAACTGGCTGTTTTGTGCACAGACAACCCTGCCTGCAGCCTGAACCAGCAGCCATGGTTGACTGGAATGGCCTGCCAAAGAATAGTGTGCAGTACTCCTCTCCCCTTAGCACATCCTAACCGTGTTCTTCAAGTGGAGGATTAGCCCTTGGGGTAGCAGAAAGAGCTGGGCCTATTTATCTTTTCATGTTATTTTGTTCCCTTCTATACCTCAGCACACTCTTCCTTCCTCCATTGAGCACACTCTTCTATCATCTTCACCTATCAATAGTCTGATTCATTTTCAAATAAAATGACAAAATTATCCAGAAAACTCCACCTGAACTCTTCCTTGTGAATACTTATAAGTCCTTGTTTCTACCATAATTATGGTACTTAATATTTTTTATCTACATGCCCCCTTCTCTTGTCCTTCACAAATTAGATGTGGCTTACCTGAGATCCCCCCAAACCTAACCTGGCAAGGTTATACCCAGTTTGCTCCTATAGGGCTCCATACATACCTCTTTCATTGCACACATTTCTAGAATTTTCTGCTTATTGTTCATCTTCCCCATTAAATTATTAGCTTAAGGACAGAAGTCATCCTGACTACTACGTGTGTCCCCTCAAAGTCATTTGCAATCCCTTCCCCCTGTCACATTTCACAATAAAGATTGGAAAGTCAATAGCTGATGTTGCTAGCATTCTCTAGCTACAAGTTATGGCCCAAAGAGAAAGTCTGCTATGGGGACTTCTATTAAAATAACATTCTTCAGAGTCCTAACACTCTTTTTCTCCTTGTTACTCCTACCCTGAGTGTCATCATATTAGCTGAAGAATAGTAGTCATTCTTCACTCATAAGGAAAAAGCCAAGAAAATGTCAGGGGTAGTTGCAGTAATGACTGAGTTTCTAATCTAATGGCAGCTATCTGTGGGCATTTTATATAAGAATAATAAAGTCTTATCTGTTCAAGTCAGCAAACTATGGCTCTGGGCCAAATCCGGCCCACTTCCTGATTTTTGTACATAAAAGCTTTTTGGAATAAACACAAAAGAATTTCACTTTCACCTTAGATTTATCTGCATGTATGACAGTATTTACTAGAAACTTCTCTTTATAGTGTATGTACTCTAAACACTCAGAGAAGTTCATCAATAATCTAAAAATTTTGCACTTTTAAGTGATTTCTACTAAAAAGAATGTGTTCAAAATATTCTACATTTGATTCACCATTGGGAGCCCATTTAAAGACACTGTATAACCACTGAGCCATCCTAGTCAAACACCGCTTGCCAAACTATCAGATGTCTGAACTAAGAACTTCCTAACTAATGAAAAGCACATTTCTAGGTATGTAACAATGGTTTTATTGGGGAGAGAAATGGGGGTGAAGGAAACCACATCTTGAGCACTGAGCCAAAGACATAAGGCCATAATGGATCTCCAAAGATTGAGATAAATTGGTCAGGGAAAGAGAGTTGGGATAACTGTGTATCAATAATTGACATGGAAAGATAAAGAGCAAGCATATAAAACTGACTTGCTACCTCTGTAATCTTAAATTTGATTATCTTAAACCCCATTCTTTCTTGCTGAGCTGGATCCCTGAAGGAAGACTCAATGAGTCTGTTTCTCTAGTACATGGAATCCTGACTCATTAGGGAGCCCAGTTACTGGATTTCCTCCTCTCTCTTAACTTTCTTCTCTTTCCTTGAAGGAATTCCACTCAAAAAAATGGACACAGAATTGGTAAATAAATGGTTTTTAGAAATATATTGACCCCTGATGATTCAGAGGAATATCTCAAAGGATTTCTGTCCCAGGGACTTGAATAAAGAATCAGATTCATATAAAGAGTGACATTTTGGAATATTCAAGAACTCTTTGCCTTATAGATTCTGTTTCACTCCTTGTTCTAGTTCTTGAGCCTATTTAAGAGTTAGGACCTGAATTCTGAGCAAAGTTCTGACATGAATTAGCCTGGGGTTTTAGTCAAGTAACTTAACCTTTCTGTGTCTGAATTATGTCTTTTATAAAATAACAGTTCAGAGCTCTGATGTCCTTTCCAGCAATCTGGACACTAACAGCAATCCAAGGTCATGTAGTGATTACTATTCTGGATGTAACTGCTCCTACATTGCTCTGTGGTCCTGTAGAAAAAAAATTAGAGCCCATTTCAGAAGGTAGTAGGATTTAACAGAACACATTAGTATTTGAAGTCAGATACCTGGGCAAGCAGGTAAAATTGCTGCTCTACATGAATATATTCTGTGTGGCTCCAGTCTTCTTTGAGCTTCATTTTAAGGGATTTGTGAGAATTACAGGAAGCAACATATATAAAACATACAGTTTGGTGCCTGTGTCTAAATGTCAGGTACTTAATGCTAGTTCCATGACTTCTTTACCCCACTGATTAAAAATGAGGAAGAAAAAATAGATAAGAGCTGAAAATTATTAAGGGCTTGACCAAGAGTAACTGGGAGTATAATAAATAATAGACATGGAAGCATGGTAGAATTAAATGGTTTGAAACTAGAGAGATTAGTTTTAGAAATATCCATTTGAGAGGAAAACAACCCAGACAAAATGTTCAGTAGGCAATTATGAAAGTAGAAGGGCTTATGATAAATATGAAATAAAAAAAGTTTTTGAGAGGATAATTCAACACTCTAGAGCAAAGTTTTTCAAACATTAGCAGCAAGCCATGGAAATAAATACATTTGATGCTACAAACTTTATGTGTAAAGTGTGTGTGCATGCACACAGAGGCATGAGATTTTTCATTAAAAATGTGTGTATCTTTCTACATGAAATACTGTAAGGTATTATTTATAGTAATCTATTTTTTGTTTCATTAAGAGAAAATTCCAGGGCCTCCCTGGTGGCGCAGTGGGTTAAGCAACGCACTATGAAGCAAACGGCAGCCGCTGCAGCACGAGTTCGATCCCTGCTGCCGGACAGGGAGGGGACCCCACATGGCGCGGCAGACCTCTCCTGCTGTGCCCNNNGCTCCCCTCAGCAGTGTACTTCTGTTGATCTGCCTGTTCTGATCCCTGCTCTGTCTGTGGTGAATCCTCTCACCCCCCACACCTCTGGCCTGTACCCCAGTACTTATATGCACAAATTAAATCTTTAAAAAAAAAAAAAGAGAAAATTCCTGGTGACTACCTTAGATTAATTGCATTATCCAATAATGTGTTAAAAGCCTACAGTTAGAAAAACAATGTTTTAGAGGATATAGTCCTGATTTATAGCTATTATCTAACCCATATAACTTAAGGACTCAATAATGAGTTTTCTCAACAGAAAGAGAACACCCCATGACCTGGTAAATATGCCAGTATCTGGTAATTTATTGATTACTCTAACATGTCCTTGGATAGTAATTGACATGTAATTCCTTAACAGATTAGACTGTTCTTTTCTGAATTTGAACTTCTGATTTCTTCAACAACCCTAGTGAGTATTAGTATTGGTTCATTTTATTCACACACACACACACACACACACACACAGATTCCAAAGTCACAGGGCTATAATGCTGGATTTCCTGAATCTGGAGATCATGCTTTTATTCCACAAACAAAACCTGAGTTAACTAATCTAGACACTACAAATTGATGAACCACAAAGTATTTTCACTCTAATCAATTCTGACTACCACTCAATAAGAAAATCATTTTACAAGCTTTACACAAAACACAGTGGAACATGGACTTGGGTCTCCAGGTTGATGCACTGTTTCCATCAAAGTCACATCAAGGTTCAAGGCAGCTTGCTTGTTTCTCCAGCTAGGTTTCCATGCGCTACTCTTTCCACCTAACAAGATGGCAGATGATCATAACTGACATTGCTTCTCTCTCTAATGAGTGGTTTCCATTAAACCAAGTCCCTAGCTAGTCTCAACAGAAGAAGAGATATTTCCTTGTACTGATACTATCACTTCTTATAAATGACTTGGTGGAGGGAAATGCCTTTCCTGACAACTCTTTGTCCTATAACAATCCTGTGGCCCAAAGAAAGCTAAAAATGAGGAACACGACACAACTTGTTCATTTAGATATCTTTGATCTCTGCTCTCCTTTCATTTGCTTTGAATAAAATTAAACTTAATCACAAAATAATTTCTCCAGTGATTTTCCTCTTGAAATTCTTTCCTGCCAGACCCACTCTAAATGTATCTTCTTTGCAAAAATTTCCCTGGCCATCACTTATGACTAACTCTTCTAGTGCCCCAGAGTGTGTTCTATATATCTCTGTTCTAACTGCATCATTCTCTTTTATTAAGATTAAATTTTAATTGAAAATTACCTAAATTTAAAATTTACTTTATTCTTTATCGGTGTAGAGTCAGAGTCCTAGAATGTAGCATCTTCTACATTGGAGGCTTTTAATGGATATTAAGATTATTTGGTCCATCAATAGGAAATCAGTGTAGTTTTGCAATATTCTTCTTTTGTATTGGTATGGTTATTAATTTACATTGTTTCATCTAAGAGAAAGAATATCATGACTAAAGTCATGGTGTTTTTTGACATGCAAAACCTTTGATTCTATGTTGTCAAAAGTTATCAGTCTTTTTCTGCCATAGATTTTGAGGTATGATTAGAACACTTTTTCTGAAACCAAGATTAAAGAGAAATTTCTCATGTTCACTTAGAGTACTGAATGATTTTCATTCTATTCAATTTATTTTTAAATGAAATCTCATTGCTTTACATCCTTGTTAATATTATGACAATAGGGACTTCTCCTCTCAGGTATGGTCACCGTAGCTCTCCCACCAGCAAAGGCCCTCTAGTCCTCCACCAAAGTCCGTCCTTCTATTCAGGTCTTTTTGGAAGGTAAGAACCTTATTTTACCTTTTACCAAATGGCTACCAGTTGTCCAAGCTTCCTTTATTAAAAAGTCTACCTTTGCCTTTTATCACATATTAACTTTCACATGAACTTTGGTCTGTGATTGAGTTCCACAAGTCTATTTGTCTTATGCCTCAGCACCTTGTTTTAATTAGACTGTGCATTATGTCTTAATGCATGATAGAATTAATCCACCTCAATATTTCTTTTTCAGTATTTTCCTGGTAGAAATTAACAGGAAGAACAGTATTTTATGATGCTGCATTTGAGTTATTTGTACTTTTCATTCTCTTGGATTTGTCAAATGTACTAATTACAGAAAACGCTAGTTTTACTTCTTTTTTTTGTTTTATTAAAATATTTTAAAATTTACATATACTTGCCATTAATTGTAATCCCCATGTATTCCCCATCACCATCTCACCAGTGCACCATCACCTCAGTCCCTCGTGTTCCCATCTTCCCTCAACCTTCCCCCTCCCCTCCCCACCAGGTGTTTTACTTCTTTAGCTCTTTGTGCACTTTGATTCTCTCCTCAAATGCATTTGTTAATACCTCTAGGGAAATATGGAAATTTTGCGAGTATAATAACATCCATACCTTCTGTTTCCGAGCTTAGTAGAAATTTCTCTAGTATTTCTCCATTACTAACAGAGATATTAGCTATGGAACTAATAAAACTTTTCTCATATTAACAGTACCCAAAAATTCATTTTTCTTGAATGCTTTTATCATTAATTGATGTTAATTTTGTCATGGTAATATTACTCAGCAGTGACAATCATGCTCTAATTTTTCCCTTGGAACTATTTACATGGTATGTAATATTAATGGATTTCTACTTGGTCATGATGTCTTATTTTCTTAATGTGATTTGGAATTATGTTTGGTATTTTTTCATCAAATTCAAAAAGATCATTTCCTTTCATACAATGCATTTATCAGGATGCAGTCTCAATATTGTATCTGCTTCATAAAAATCAAGCATTTTCTTTTGTTTTCAATGGTCTGGAATTATTTCTAGGTCATTAAGACTATATGATCTTAATCGCTTCTCGGCCTTTTGGCTAAGACTACATGATCTTAGAGGATTTAGTTTCCTTGTGAAACCACCTGTACCTAGGACTTCCTCTTTATAGTGTAGTTCCTTAATAACTTTATTTCTACTGTGAAAACGGTTCAACCTATACTTTCTTGCCCTTGTTTGGTCAGTTTTGGAAATTTCTATTTTTTTTTCCAGAATTATCATTTTTTCCAAATTTTTGAAATTATTTTGTGTAAAGGTGTGTGAATAGTCTATTAGTAATTTTCATTTATTTTATTTCAATTGTTATTTTTCCCCTTGTAAATTCCTATTTTGTGTATGTATGCTTTCTCTACCTATTCGTGATCAAGTTAGCTAGTTTTGATTTTTTTCAAAAACAGGATTTGGGATATTTTTATTAAATCTACTATTTTGATCTTTCTTTATTCATTGACATCTGCTTCTATCCTCATTATCTCCTCCCCTGTGGTTGTTTTGTTTTTTGTTTGTTTTTTTAACTCTTGTCTTTTCCAAGTTTTTTGAGCTAGGAACTTAATTTCATTTTTATCAGTCAAAGTGCTTAGTGCTGTGAATTTTTTTTTGACAACTGCTTGAAATATACTTTTGGATTCTGATAGAGAGCTTTCATTTTTAATTCTAGTTTTCATTTTTAATTCTTTAATTTTGTTTTGTATTTTTCCTTTCATTCATAAATTACTCAATAAATGTTTTTAAATTTCAAGATAGAAGAGTCTATTTTTATTTTTGCTGGAAATGCCTAGTTTTATTGCTTTCTAATCATAGAATATAGCTTATAATATTTCTACTTTATGAAACAGTAGTGTTCTGGGGCTGACTCATTTATGAAAGCAAATTGTATAGATCTTTTCCCAACTCCATGTTTTGTAACATCACATTGGTAGCTTTAAATAAGCTATAAGAGGACTTGCATCAGAAAAATAAACAATTGCTGTTCCAGGTGTACTTGTTGGCCTTTCTCTACCTAGACTGGAGAAGGCGGCTCAAAACAATACTACTGAAAACTGTGAGAATAATTATCCATAAGGTGATTTATTTTATAAAAAGGTACACCAATATAAAAACAATACTAAAGTCACTGTCATACCTCTTATCTCAGGAAATTTTTAATTGCTGAGGGGTTCTGAACACATGGAAAAATCAGTCAAATAATTTGAACATTTGAAATTACATGCTGTTTAAAAAATATTTTAAGCAAGGAAGGAGAGTGAATCATTGAGAATGAATCACTTCATTTCCTTTTGTGCACTAACCACCTCAAGATTGTTAATTTCACATACATGTACCCTTTAAATTCTTGGGGGTGTAAAGACATAGTAATGAGTCTTTGCCTTTACGATTTTCATTTTCTTTGCTTATTTTAGGGCTGTAAGACTGATATCCTTTCCTCCATCCTTGACTTTTCCACTCTATATGTGACCCCCAATTCTCCTGCACCTGGATACCGAACACCACCCACCCCCAACTCTGCACCCATAAGATAAATGGTTCAAGTAATGTCTGTGTGCGCTTGGAGTGGTTTTCAAGGAAGGCTGTATTTACTCGAGGATATGGACATGCAGGTAGGCTAAAAAGTTAAAAAAAAAAAGTGGTAAAACCAAGCTACTTTCATAAATTTTTCATCCTCAAGAAATCTTCTATAGGGCCTCCCTGGTGGCGCAGTGGGTTAAGCAACGCACTATGAAGCAAACTGCAGCCACTGCAGCACGAGTTCAATCCCTACTGCCGGCCAAGGGGGGGACCCACATGGCATGGCAGTCCTCTCACTGTGCCCGCTGCTCCTCTCAGCAGTGTACTTCCGTTGATCTGCTTGTTCTGCTCCCTGCTCTGTCTGTGGTGAATCCTCTCACCCCCCACACCTCTGGCCTGTACCCCAGTGCTTGTATGCATAAATAAATAAATCTTTAAAAAAAAAAAGAGAGAGAAATCTTCTATAAATTAAACTCTAATCCAAGCAATGTTTGAGATATGGTGCCTAAGTGAATCAGGGAGAGGTCCTGTATTAATTGCTTTCTGTATATTATTTTATTTAATTTTCCTGGATTCCTGTACAATAGGTATTACAGGTATTCTTCTCTCCACTCAACAGAGGAGGAGATGGAGGCTTAGACAGTCCTGGGGTGATGAGCTAGCAAGTGACGGAGATGGGGTCTGATAAGACAAAGATGAAGGCTGGCTCCAGCTGCTCTACTGTGCAATTCAGCTTCCTGTCTGAGCCTACTAAGCTGTCAGGGAGAATGATTACCAACAGGAATGGCAAATAAGTTTTAACTCATGCCAACTTTAATCTATTTGTGGTTATTTTGATAAAGAATCCAATACTCCATCAGGACTTAGTGAAAAAAATGCTATGAGCTCTTACCAATGCCTGCCATTGGTGAGAAGAGGTCTAGAGGGACAATATCTGTGACATATTTGCCATCCCCAGAATAGTGAATTCTCAGAAGAGTTTCAATCTTTAATACTCAAGTTAGAATTATAAGAAAAATAACATTGACAATTGCTGCCACTCCTGATTTATTTTTTTAATGGAAAGACACCCATCTGTGATATAAAACTTAAAAATGGAATACAAGCTGCTAAATCGTTCTAAAAGTCTGTATTGGTGAAGGTTAACCTCAAATACCATTGCTTCCAAAATGCCATAGTTTTTTTAAATGATAAAGAAGCAATAATCCAGCAGCAAAGACAAGAGGCTTTAAAAAAAAAAAGTCTCATAATGTCAACCAAGTTTCATAAGTCAACCAACCAGGTTAATAAATCCTATTTTCCTATCAACCAGGGAAAACACAGAGATATCACCTCTGTCTAAATATATCTGACCTTTTCTCATCAGTAGACCAGCTACTAGCCCAAGTTACCTTCATCTGTCACCTCAGTGACTGATAACCCTCTACTAGTTCCCACTGCTTCTACGTTTATCTTTTTTTTTATCACAGGTGCTAGAATGATTCCTTTGAAACATAAGTCAGACTTTATCTCTTGTCTCCCTTGCTCAAAACCATCTCAGTCACCCCACATTACTCAGAGGAAAGGCCAAAGTCCCTTTGAAGTGGCTATAAAGCTGTGTCAAATCTGCCCCCCCTTTTATCCCATCTTCCTCTCACCACTGCCCCCCATCCCTTCACTCTGACAACATGTGCTTTTTGCTGTCCTCAGGGTTTTTGTATTTGTGGGTCCCTCTGCCCAGAATCTTCTCCCACAAATATCTCCACAGCTCACTTCTGACCACCTCATCTCTGCCAATGTCATTTTCTCAAGGAAACCTTTCTATTTAAAATGTAATTCCATACGCTACCATTTTTGCCTTTACTGCTTTTAAAATTTTTTTTTCCTCCATAGCACCTGTAACCATCCTACATATTACATTGCTACTTTCTGTCTGACTTGCCCTCATTTTCACCTCTGCTAAGACTATGAACATCAGGAGGCCATTTCATTCTCTGCTCTTTGCCAAATGTCCAGAACCGTGGCTGCTACATGGTGGACACTTAATGAATAAATGGATGAATGGAGTTAAACACTAAGGTTCAAATCCTGTTTCCTATGAAACAGGTAAGAAGGTAAAAATCAAAATTTCCCAACATTTCTTTCAGTGGATGCAGAACTGAAAAAAAAAAAAAAAAAAAGTTTTGCCCAAATGGAACCTTTTCAGGAGACTAGTATTTTTCTTGATAAAAATGCCAATTTCTCTTAGTCCCTAATACTCCAACGCCAAAGTTCTCAATCCACAGTGACCACACACACATCTTTCCCCACTACTGCACATCTATAGTCTAGGGACCTGCAACATCAACTGGGAACTTACTAGAAAGACAGATGTTGGTCTTTATGCCAGAACGAATGAAGCATGACGTGTGTTTTAACACCCTCCCCCTGGTGATTCTTGTGCATATGAAAGTCTGAGGGGCCCTGCACTGCCTGATAAGTGTTCAGCCAAGGTCCGAAATTTGATCAGTGGAAGCACAAGCCAGTGTGAAATCCAAGAAAACCAGGTGTTGTGTGTTCCTAGAAAATAGCTTTAATCTTAAAAAAAAAAAAATGAATACAGGTGTCAGACTTCCATTTTTAAAACCTGCATCAGTTACATATAAGATATAATTTTAAAACAATGCTTCAATATCCCATGCCTTTATTTAGCATCCCACCAGCAGCATGCACCACAGCACAGCCAGGAAAGCATTGCACAAGGCGGGTGAGGGCTGAGTTCCTGCATGGCCCACCCTCAGATAAATCACCTTGTCCTTTGTGGGGTCCAGCCAGCTGACCTGTGTAGGTGGATGTTTTGAGTTTCAGATAAGATCGTATCTGTGAATATTCTCTGAAAAGATAATAGTACTATCTAAAATGAGGTATGGTTTAAGCATTAGTGTCACACTTGCCTTTTCCTAACACATACTTGGTCATGCTTAGTGAACCCACCAGATCACGAATCACATCTGAGGACCAACTGTTGTTTGTTCTCATACTAAGTCGTCGTTGCAGATAAGGTAGGACATCTTCCAATTACGTGGTTTTGGTTCTAATTATCTTGCACAACACCCACACAGCAAGTTTTCCCTTGCCTCTGACAGAACTGTAAGAAAAATGATCCTATCTGAATCACCACACCCATTAAAACTGAGTTCTCCCCCAAAGAATCCTCACCTGCTTTCTGTACCTCAACAACAAAATCCCTAGCAAATCTTGCCTCACTCTGAGAAGCCAAATAGCCATATCCTCTCACCAAGAAGGTTGTCAGCTTAGATCACAGGCAAGTCACAGCTTCAGAACTGCAAGCTGTCTGTCTGTACACAGCAAAACACAGTCCCTGATCTGGCCCGAGCCCTGTCAAACACATGTTTCCTGGTACATGAACTCCTGTGTGTAAGTCTATTCCTATCAATACCCCTTGATTTTCTCCAGATATTTGGCTGTCAATCACCACTTGCCACCTCCCTTTGCTTTTTGCTAATTCCTCATTTACCCACTGTCAGCTCCATAATCTTCCAGGACCTGTGGTTGTGATTTCTGTTTATATATTATATCACTGAGCAGAACCTAGGTGCCTGGGCCTGGCCCCTTCTGGGTCACTTAATCCAAAGATCACATACTGAACACCAACACACTAGTTATCTCAGAGAGTGCTCCTCTTGCTACAGTTGCTGCCACTGTGATCTACAGCCCACGGCTGTCCCATGGGAAGTCCTGTAACAGCTCCCAGGCTGAATGAATTTCTAGAAAAATAAGCTTACCTAATAAAGTGAAATAGAACACGTCTAGCATATCCAAAGCCCCGTTATGGTCCCTCTCAGTCATTAACATTTCTCCCTAAGATAGACAACTGGTTTCTACCAGTTATTAGCTGCTTCCCAAAATAATCAGCCCTTTAATTTTGAATAACAGAAACTAGTGTTGCCTGATTTTAAACTTTATATATGAAATTTAGTAGTATGGACATTTTTATGCCTACCTTATTTATTTTGATGTTTATAAGACCTATCCATGGTACAGGTAGTGGTTTATTTTTCATTACTATATAATATTCTTTTCTATGAATATATCTATTCTACTTATCTGCTCTTGATGGACATTGATTAATTTCAGTTTTTCTCTATCAGAGTAGTATTGCTATAAACATCCTTGTGTGTTTGTCTTTTGGTCAACATAACATACATATTTCTTGTTAGTCTATAACTAGTGGTAAAATAACTGGTTGAGAGGATGTGCACACCTTCACCTTTAATAGATTTAACAGTTTTCCAAAGGTGGTGTACCAGTTTACACTCCATCAAAAGTATATGAGTTCCAGTTAGTCTGCACCTCTGCTAACACCTGGTGATATCTTTTTCACTTTTGTTACTCTGGTTATGATGATTTAATATAATTTCCTAGTAACCAGTGATCTGAACACTATTTATGTGTTAATTGTAATTTTTGGTTTTTTAAGCACCAATTCAAGTATTTTGCCCATTTTTTATGCATACATCTCTATTTCTCACCAACACACAGAAACTTTCTAGCTGTTCTGAATTGTTTGTAGTTGGTACACTCTGAAAAGTGCCCCACTCTGATTTGCTCTATCAATCTCTTAGTAGTGTCTATTGATAAAAAGTTCTTACAGAACCCAAAAATCAATTTTTTCCTTTGACGGTTAGTGCTTTTTTCTGTCTGTGAGAAACTAGGCAATTGACACACTGCCTTTGATGGAAAATCATTCCCATGTTATTATTTGTTGTGACTGACAGTCAATCCTTTTGCCACTTATTGAACTTTAATTTTAGTTTTCCTTGTAACTTTTGACTTTTCTGAGTGCTCAACCTAAAGTTGGTTTAGACTTTCAAATTATCCAATTATGAAAATATACTCTTATCTACCTATCTCGATGTACTATTTCTTTTGTCTTCTCTGAAATATATAAGATTTATTGACACTGGCTTGACAAATACAGTCCCAAAAGATTTCCAGTGATGAAGCAAAGAACCCTTGGGTGGGGGGGGGGGGAACTACTTGATAATTAGTCAGTAATCAATTTAGTAAAGGACAAAAAGTATTGTGTTTAATTGCATAACCTTATAAAGAAAATATATATTAGATTGTTAGGACCATTAAAGCCGAGAGATGACTGACTTTAATATAACTAAGAAGGTACTATTATTTTTTTTGCAGATGAGAAATTTAAAGCAAATTATAAGAAATTAGACAACATGTGTGAATCCATAAAACAGTACCTGTCACATAAGCATTCAGTAAATCTTACCTATTGGCATTGTTATGACAAGCCTCTTATGGTGTAGTTGCAAAAAAATGAGGCCAATCATGATAAAGCTCACATGACTTTCCATTGGCAGAATTAAAACTAAGTCTGATATATTCATTCTCAATCAAATTAAATTGTATATTCTCTCATCAAATTGTACAGTCTCTCAGAAACGCCTACCCAAAAGAAGGCCAGAGGATATTTATAAGGGAAATGGACTCATAAATGTTGAATAATTGGTAAGGGTCATTACTTCATATTTATTTTTATCACCTTATAAACTATATACTGTTCTTTTAATAATTTGATCTTTGTGTTGAAAAACCTTCTCCCTAGTTTTTGAGATTTTTTTAATCAGATATGAATGTCTCTTCTTCACCAAAACAGCATCATGCATGTTTCAGATGAATTTCGTTGGATAACAAACAATCCCAAAGTTTGGTGAAGTAAAACAAGAATCCTTTTTCTCAGGCACTTAGGGGTCAGCAGTTTAGGCTGTGCATACCTGGCTGTTTCTTCTGATCTCAGCTGCATTCACTGACACAGTTGTGCTCTGCTAAAAAGCAGCTACACAGTTGGCTTCCAGAGCTGCTAGGAAGATGGCTCCCCTGGGCCATGCATCTTGATCATCCAGTTGGCAACCCCGGCTTATTCACATGGGGTCCCAAGTTTCCAGGACAGCAAACCAAGTATGCAAAGCCTCCAGCTGCCGACCCACAGAACAGGAAGCCATTTTCACTACATTCTCTTGGCCAAAGCAAGTTACAAGTCTCGCCCAGATCCCAACGGTGAGAAAAGAGATTCCACCTCTGTGGGAAGATACTGCAAGATCGCATTGCAAAAGCCAGGGGCACGGAAGGAAATAATTGTAGCCACTTAAAAAAAAAAAAAAAGTTTCCACAATGAGTATAGATCAGTCCCCGGTAACAAATCTGGGTTGTACTCCCTGATATATTTTAAAGTAATAAAGCTTTTCCTGCAGTCATTAAAGAGGATTCATGATTTTCTTCATGAAAAAGTATTCAAAAATTTTAATAGCCCAGGTTGGCAAAGGAGTGAGGAAAAGGAAAGTCACATATGCTGGTATGCATATGTATCAAAGTACATCCTTTCTGAATCAGAAATTTCACAATGAAGACATTTTAAAAATCATGGATCTACTTCTGTGACAATACATTGTTTTAATACAGAAAAGTTAAATAGTAATCATTTAAGTGCATTATGATTTAGCCATCTAATAGCATACTATTATATAGTCATTAAAATGAAGATATTCTAAAACAGTAAATGTTATGGAAAGGTATATTAAGGTCCAAAAGATTATATGCGGGTACAGCAGACCTCTCCTGTCTCACCTGCTGCTCCCCTCAGCAGTGTGTTTCAGTGGATCTGCCTGTTCTGTTCCCCACTCTGTCTCTGGTGAATCTGCTCATCCCCCTAGTTCTTGTATGCATAAATATTTTTTAAAAAGATTATATGTGATATTATTGACTATGTTTTTTGGTATAACTACTTTCTTAAAGATATTACAAATGGTAATTTTTTTTTTGCAATCAGAAGATTAAAAACTCTTTAACAATAAATTTGTCAAAATTTTACCTACTGTTGGGCTCTCTTTGTCCCTTCCAGGATACCTGAGAGTCTTTGCTCTTTACCATTTTTTTTCCTAAATGAACTTTTCTTTAATTTCCAAGACAAAAAAAAAAATTACCTACTGCAAATATAGCATTAAAGAAAACCAACACTGTAGAACTACCTTCAACAATATGGTATTACCACAGAAGAACTTAGAAATCTCATGTATGGTGAGGCATTGTTTAATCTTGAAACTCTGCAGTGAGTCATGGCCTTGTGCTTGCCAGTCATTTGCTGTTTTAATACTCCAGTAACTGATAGAGACAGTACAGTTTATTTGGAGAAGTCATAAAATGTTAATAGGCCCAGCTTTGCCATGTTCTGGTTGAATTACTTGGAGAAAATCACTCTCTTCTCATTAATTTTCCCATCTGTCAAATGAAGGCATAACTGATTTCAAACTCCTTGAGAGAAAGAATTTTCCAGGTGTAATTCAACTCTGTGTCCTCAACCACACCTGAGGATACATTATATGTAACATAGTACCACACTATATCATGGAGGCATTCTGGGAACCATGGAGGTTGTGTGGAATATACTGATAAGTGTACACTCCTCAGCATGAGAGATTTCTATAAGGTGGGAAGGTGAATCAGATGCTTCTTATATAGTATGCCATATATCTCACATCCAACTGTCCCTAGGGCATTCAATCACTCTTCTACCCTCAGTGGAGGCAGTAACTATAAACTCAAAGGGATATTTGACCAACTTCCTATGTGCACAACCCAACAGCATCTCATTCACATGTCCATACCATATTCTCCATTGCTTCCTGCCCCGAGGTATCCCTATTGATAAAGAAGAGTGAGACCCTATGGGATGGGATCCAATTGGAACCCACATATATGCAACATAAAAGTTCATCTGAATTAACCACACTTAGGGTGAAACTCTAGAAGTGGACAGTCTTTTCCCTTTATCCTCAAACAGAATATCCTGAGGAATGATCACTTATAGAGCCAATCATTTTCAGATTGGTAATCCAACATATATACTTTCCATCTTCCTTGCTTTCACTTGCCTTTTCCTTTTTGCTACTTCCTGGAATTTTATCCCTTCCCATGGGAGGGCTTTAAAGGGTGGTGGTTTAGAAATCCTAGTGAACAGAGCTGTGAGCAATATACTTTACCCTTCACTTCCTATGAAGAAAGAGATGGCCTGAAGAATAAAAATACAAGGCAGTCTGAATGGATTAACTGTTGGGTCAGAGGTCTGGAAAAAATAGATTAGGAGATTGGAGAGAAAGTCGAGAGATAAGCGTAGATATATGAGCATGAGTAAAAAGTGCAATGTTGTGTCATCCTCTAGAGAGCATTCAGTGCACAGACTCTCACAACTCGACAGGATAAGAATCATTTGTCCTGTGGCTGTCAGCCAGACTATCCCCTAGATCAGCTCAAGCTGGCACAGAACACCGTGATCGTGGTGGTAGGAGTGGAGGCTGTGCAATGATCTCACAGCATGGACACCCTCTTGGCAAAGCTGATCTAGTTCTACTACTACTGAGTGTACAACCTGCCAGCAATAAAAGCGAATACAGCTGAGCCCTCCTATGGCAGCGTTCTGGAGGGGACCAGCCAACCCTTTGTTGGCAGGCTAATGTCACTTCCATTTCACCTTGGAGAAGACAGCAACTCACCCCAACCAGAATCCATACCTACCCTGGATATGGGCTTGCCTTCCCTACTACAGTGCCTCTGCCAATATCATCATCCAAGGACCTGCAGAATGTCTGTTCTATTGATAAGACAGCCCATGTAACATTGCCTTGGACCAAGGGAATCATTTCTCATCTAACAATGGGTACATGATCATGTGATCGAGTGTTCTGCAGCCAACAGCAGCCAACCAAGAAAGACAGTGAATAGCGTATTAAAATAGCTCAGTGAGGTTTCCAGGTTGAAGACAACCCTTAGAGATTTGGGGCTCTCCGAATAAGGTATATATATTTAACCCATGGTGCTCTATTCCTAACACCCTGAATATAGGGATCCAGGAACCAAGAAATAGAAATAGAATTGGCCCCTTTCATCATTGTTCCTTGTGATCTACTGGAATTTGTGTTTCTCATCCAGTTTTCTAATTTTGAGTGGGAAGGGGGAAAGGTGATCAGTATAAGGGACAAATGTGTCCATCAGAGAACACTAAGGGTTCCAGTGAACTCCTCACTAGAACATCAAATGTCAGTGGCTTCCTCATGCTACCAGGCAAAGTGTGACACTCATGGTAAGACTGATGGATCCTGACTTCCCGGATGAGCTGAAATAGCTAGTTGAAGGGAGGAATAAGTCTAGAAACAGAGGAGTCCCTGCAGCAAACCTCAGTGCTCTCTCATCGGTAATAACTATAAGTTGACAAATGAAGCTAACACAGCCAGACACAAGGTACAAAACACTCAGAGATGAAGGTCTGGGTGATCCTTCAGGGTTAATATCCAGACCCAATGAAGCATAGAATTGTTAGATTCTAGCTTTTTTGCTTGGAATTACCTGTATCAGCAGTGATTGTACTGTCTCATTAACCCTTTTGTCTAAGTACTTCCAGAGTGTGCAGCTGCCTATTACCTTGACGTAACCTCTATGACTGTGCGGGCCAATGTCTCCCTTCCCAAAGAGGGTGCCACTGTAGCATACAGGAGCCACGTACAATGCGTCTCCTCACAACTGTACCGGGTGATTCTTGCCCCCACCCTGGGTTTCCCATTGGTGCTGAGATAGGACACAACACAGCATCCACTTACGCATATCTCAGAAATTAAGAGGAATTAATACCCTTGGAGTTAACATTTGACCAAGGGCAGACAGGTGCCAATAGATAAATTCTTCTCTGTGTCAATAATATCTGTTCATGGGTGAAACAATCTCACAGGATGATTCTGCAAGAACAAGCTCTCAGCTGTTCTGACACCAAGCAGTAGCAGGCTTAGCATCCTCCTTTTTACTGGCTTTTCTTCCTTTCCTGACTCATCTATGTTTTCCTTCCCTCCCGTTCCCTGGGATGGTTCTCCTTATTAAAATAAGTAGCACATAAACCTCTGCCTCAGGCTCTGATTTCAGGAAATCAGGATCATATAAAAAAACAGTTGGCATTTGGTGGTAAGAGAACTATGGTGACCACGCCTGGGAGAGAAATCATGTAATGTGCAAAAATCAACAACAATGTAAGAAAAGAAACACTATATTTAAATTTTTTTAAAAAATCAAACAATTGGCAAGCACAAGCATGGTTTTCATACAGGGCAGAGGGACTGGCAGGAAGCAGGCTGCAAGGTTTCAAGAGGTGGGAAGATACAGCCTTCGCTTCCAGAAACAAAGATGTCTTCATGAACTTTCCAGGGACTTGAAGGCAAGGAGAATGCTGGGGCAAACAAATGGATAGCTACTTCCAAAATCCTGTTCTTCATCATTAGCCTTTGAGCACTAGTTTCATGTTCCAAGGGTGCTGACCCCACTTCTCCCCTAGGATGGGTATGAGATCAGCGTGGCCCTTCTCTAAGTATCATGATTGCTTAGAACAGATGGAGCCAAGCTAGGCAGGAGCCTCCCTGGAATCTCTCAGTTCTATAAGAAAATCCTGTCTTTGCAACATAGATAGAACTGGAGAGAAAAATGCTAAGCAAAAGAAGTCAGAAGGTAAAAGACAAATACTGGATGGTCTCACGCATATGAGGAATACAGAGAAACAAAACAAGGATCAGAACCAAACCAATAATCACATCTGACTGCAAAACTGAGGCAAGCAGAAGGGGTAGATGGTAGGGGGTTGGAGGGAGGGAGAAAGGGGACCCAGTGGAATATGGTAGAGGATTATTGGGGCACTGGTGGTGGGCATGATGTGAAAATACACATCTGTAGTTTTGAATCTATAACCCCCAAAGTAGAGGTTTGAACCTATAACCCCCAAACCAACTTTACCTCAATAAACATAATGGGTTGGGGGTGGGGAATCCTTCCTGCTGGGGTACTGAAGCTGAAGGTTGTGAGTCTTAAGTTTCTAGTGGCTGCCTCTAATGCCACATGGAATCTGCCCAACAATGGAGCCAACAGGAAATCAGAGCTTCAGAGATGAAGATAGAGAACTTATCCATATTGTCACCATAGCCACAGGTCCTGCTAGCACGATCAACTGATAAGAGGAGGTCAGTGCTAGGAAAGGGTTTTCTAGGATTTCACTCTTGAACAATATGTTAGGACCTTCATGAACTAAGATTCGAAGGCTAGTGCCATTCAAAATGGCAAAATTATCAAAAATGTCATTAAAGCCAGTGGAAGCATCATAGTCTAAAAGGTGAGGCTGGTTTCAGAGCGGGTCCAAACATTATAGTTGTGACTATTTTTATTTTCAGTTCTAAGTTCTGTTTCCTTTTTGTGGGCTTCTTTATCAGGTCAATTCTACACTGAGAGCAACCACGGCCTTGAGGTACAGGGTGCACACATGACCACAGAGTTGGTGGCAGCAGCAGGAAGCAGCAGGGGAGCTGGCCAGGGGTAGCTCTGGCAAGGGGGAACAGTAGCTCCCACCCTGCACTGGGGGTGAACAACTGAGCCCCACACCAGGCTACCTGCACTACGTTTCCTGGACTTGGCCAAGGATATGAGGAAAAGGCAAGCAGAAGTTCTAGGAATCATTCAGAAAGCAGGTCAGAAAGAACTATTCCTTTGATTGGCACCTTTTTTCTCTGTAGCTCCACCTTTGTCCTGCTCTAAGAGTGAAGCAGACCAAATGTTAAGCAGATGACATTTAACTGTCACAATATAATATTTCCTCTTCCCATTACCATAACACTCCCCTTGCTACAGGATTTGGATTTCTAACTCTTGCCCAGAATTCTACAGCTGAGTCACGAGAAGTGACAGGCTGAAAAACAATACTTTCTTGATTTCCATGTTTTTAAGTTGAATCATAAAGGCTGAGCTTACATAAAATGTCGTTCTGTAATTAAACAAAACTCCCAACAAAGTTAATCTCATACCTTCTCTGATGTGCATTGACTGCATCTTTATAATACCAGGGATGAAACCTGTAAGATGAGCGACTCAGGGAACTGACTCTTTAATATTGCATTTTTCATAAAGACAAATCAAATGTTAGTTCGGTTTAGTTGTTGAGAGGAGACAGAAATGATTCCCCTCCTGCCAAAGCAGCAATGCTGGGAGGAGATAATCATTCACCACGGGCTGCCTTATCATTTATCCCTTGTCTGGAATTTGGATTTTCCCATCTTGCTCCTAAACACCAGAACCAAGAGACTGATCAGTTGGTGCTTCTAGAAATCTGGGACCAGACACTTTCAGGGAACTTCATGGTGGTTTCATTCACCTGTGATTAATCCCTTGGATTAAAAAAAGTTTCCCTGTACCTTTGAGGGAACACAGGATTTTCAACAGAGACTTTGAAGCCAACAAGAGGTTTCTAAAATGTGCAATAGTGAGTTTTGCCCAATACAAGAGGTTCCATATCACCAATTCTTTCTTTCTAGATATTTTATAACATTGAGCTAAAAAAAGAATAAGGACTGAACTGTGATCTTTCCAAAAAAGAAAAACAAACTACAGCAAGACAGGTGAAGTTAGCCAACATTAATATTACTTGAAAGGAAATGTGATGCTTTCCTCTGATTTTAAAAGGCAGCCAAAATTAAAAAGTCAAAAAAAAATTTTTTTGCAGTTCGCAGTTTCCCAGACACCTGATCCCCTCCATGCCTATCACTGCCACGTTTGTGATGGCTCTTCCCAGAATGATGTCAACCTAGCTGAGAGCATAAATTGGCAAATATGGGAATATTTTCACTGAAAAGAAAAGAAATACTTTAACAAAAATGAACAGTAGGGAACAAGAGAGTTTCTGAGCATTTAAGATATTCTATGTATTCAAATTAATCATGTCTTAAAAGACAGCCGTGAACAAGTCTCCCAGGGAGACAAGTACCAGCAGCTACCTGGAACTAAAACTTCTCCCCCTGGAGCTGGGCCACCACTGGACTCACGATGTCATGCAGCTTCCAGGGCACTCTGTAAGTGCAACCCACTCCAAATAGTCGGAAGCAGACAAAGATTTTGAGCTTTCACTTTGTCCTTCTCTCATTCAGCACCAGAGCATTCTACCCACCGTAACAATTTACTTCATTAGCCAGATAGTGGGAATACAGGATGTCACTGCAACGAGGTGGGAGGACAAGAGATACCCAAGTACCCCAATGTGCAATGCCTGCAGCAAAGCAGGACAACACTTCCCACCCCCTGTATTTCTTGCTTCCACACTCAATTCCAATGGAATGATTAAAACACCGGAAAATATGAGCCTTTGTCACCCATCATTGCTGAGTGATGATCACTTTAGTCTTGAAGGAGTCTGTACTGATAAGGAAATGCACTGCCTGGAAAATGTAATGTTTCATATTCATGCATCTGCGCTCTTGCAAATACTTTCTTGGCACCATCATATTTTGTAAGATTAATTTTCCACTAGATTTACAAAGGAATAAAAATCCTTCTTTATAAAGGTTGAACTTGTATTTTCTGAATAATTCCTGACACTAAATGCTGATTTTATACCTTAGTTTTCTGCAGGGAAAAAAAAAAAACTGGGGCCTCCCTGGTGGCACAGAGAGTTAAGCACCACACTATGAAGCATCCACAGCCACTGCAGCATTAGTTTGATTCCCGGTCAGGGAGGTGACCCACACAGCATGGCAGACCCCTCCTGTCTCATATGCTGCTCCCTTCAGCGGTGTATTTCAGTCAATCTGCCTGTTCTGCTCCCCACTCTGTCTCTAGTGATTCCTCTCACCCTCCATAACTCTGGCCTATGCCCCAGTTCTTGTATGCATAGATAAATAAATCTTTTTTAAAAAACTTTTTTTCTTTAGCTGGATATTTTCATTTGGACATTATCTTTTCTAACTATATGCTTAGTCAAATTTATTTAGCAAAGTATATCTTGGATATGCATTATACTATACAGAATCTATCAGCATATTGTAGCCATCTTTAACTCTCATATAGAAAGATCACAGTAAAACTCAAGATTCTAGTTCTCCAGCCCATGATATACAGAAACAGGCTAACAGAGACCTATCAGGGCACAATTCAGAGTCTAAGATGGCAAGCTCTACAGTAGAATGGCACAGCACTCAGTTGGGCTTGTTGTCCATTCTTGGAGCATAGGATTAGCCCTCTTTTCATATCTGAGTCAGGGCCATGGCAATGTGAAAGAAACTTCAGCACCCTAAGTTGAATGAAGAACCAGAAAGTAAGCAATGTATTATAGGTGTCATGAGTTATTTATATATCTGGAGGCATTATATATTTATAGACAACTTTTGCAGACAGGAAGTATTGTAGATAGCATAACAAAAATACAGCTTCTTCTCACATCCCTCTAATGCACTCTACCACCACCAAATACACACATATATAACCTGGCTCATTGTACATAAGGTGGGGACCAAAAATCTATCTCTTTAGAAAGTTCCAAAGTAGCACAAAAATTAGCTAAGGAACCACATCTCTGGAATACTTTAAGTCCTCTCCTTGGCTTTTGTAGATACAAAATATCACCTGAGCCCTCTAGGAATGTGAAATAATGAGAAGATACAACAGAACTATGTGGGGTTGTTATGTGAACTCTATGAGTATCAAAATTAAAGTTCTAAGAGTCTTTCAGAGTCATTCAGAATTTCAGAAATTCTTGCCTCAAGAACCTAAAAATGAACAAAATGAACCAAAAGTATATTGAAGAAAGTAATAAAGATCAAAAATCAATGAAGTTGAAAGTACAAAAATAACAAAATCAATGAAGCAAAAGTTGGTTCTTTGAAAAAGATTATCATAACTGAAAGAGGAGAAATCAGTATAAATCCTACAGACATGAAAAGGCTAAGGGAATACTAGGACTACTCTAAGCATATAAATTTAACAAACTACCACAACTCACCATTATGGAATACCAAACTTGATTAATGTAAAGTTTGACTAATATAACTATTGATGTTTCTTAAAACCCCAAAAATAATTTGCCAGGCCAAGATGTTTTCATGGGACAACTGATAAAACATTAATGAAGAATGAGTGTGAATTATACATAATCTCTTCCAGGAAATATAATAAAAAAGAATTTCCATTCATCTCATGGAACTAGTATTGTTCTGATACTAGTCAAATAAAGAGAGAACATTAAAAAAAAAGATCAATATTACCATTCCTATAGGCTCAAAAAGTCCTTAATAAAATGACAGCAAACAAATTGACCAATACATAAAAAGAATTGTACACCACCACCAAATGGGATTCATTCCAGAAATGCAAGACTGGTTCAATATGGAAAGGCAAATAATATAATCCACTATATTTATAGGCAAAAAAATATCTCAAGATTCTGTTTATGGGAAAAACAAATACAACAAAATTCAACTTCCATTCATGATTAAAAAAGAGAACCTCTTAGTAAGAAGAGAGAACCTCATTCAAGGAAAATATGAAATCCCACAACTGACATCCTACTTAGTGGTGAGTGCCTTTCTCCCCTGTGATCAGGAATAAGACAAAGATGTTTCCTGTTGCCACTCCTGTCTATGACTACAGTGGAAGCTCTAGCCTGTGCAACAAAGGAAAAAAGAAATAGGCATACAATTGGAGAGGATGGAATAAATTGACCCTGATTGCAGATGACATGATTGTATTCATGGACAATCTCAAGCAATCAACAAAAGCAAAAACTTCTTCAAACTAATAGGTGAGTCTGCAAAGTCATGGTCTGTAAGAACCATACAAAATTCACTTCTGATTTCTATATATGAATACTGAACTCTAAAGGTTAAATTGCAATACCATTTACTATTGTTCAACTACAAAAAAAAAAAAAAAAAACTCACAAAGGTGTAAATCTACCAAAACCTGGCAGACCTTGTAGGCAGAGAACTACACAATGCTGATGAAAGAAATCAAAGGACATCTAATAACTATCATTACATATTTACCAGAAGAGCTAAACCAAAAACCAGACACAAGTATTTGGTAAGAGAGCAGAGACTCTGGATCTGGTACCTTGCTAGGAGAATATAAAGTAGTGCAGCCATTCTAGAAAAGCTTGGCATTTTCTTTAAAATCTTACTATGAAATTACCATATAGCCTAGCAAATGCCCTTCTCGACATTTATTCCACAGAAACGCAGACTTACACACACACAAACCTGGACATGAATGTTGGCAGCAGCTTTATGCAAAATTGCGCAAACTAGAAAAACCCAGGCCTTCACCAAGTAAATGGTTAAACAATGATAGACACCTACCATAGGCTGCTACTCAGAAATAAAAAGGAGTAAACTACTGGGACACAAAACACTTCAGACAAATACCCAGATACATCTGCTTAGTGCAAAGAGTCATTCCCAGAAAGTTAAGCAATGTATAATTCTATTTTTAATATTTAAGTATCATTCTTTTAATATTTATTTATTTAGGCATACATGAACTGGGGAACAGGTCAGAGGTACAGGGGGTGAGAGGATTCACCAGAGAGAGCTGGGAGCAGAACAGGCAGACCAACCAAAATCCACTGCTGAGGGGTACAGCAGGTGAGACATGAGAGGTCTGCTGCGCCATATGTGGGTCACCTCCCTTGCCAGGGATCCTACTCAGGTGCAGCGGTCATAGCGCTGCTACATTACCAGGGAGGCCCATACATACCAATTTTGAAATGACGATCAGGAATGGTAGAGTCGTGGTTACCAGGAGCTGGGGGTGGGGAGGGTGAGGCAACAGACAGGTCGTTGTGCTGGGAATGTCCTCTCTCAACTATATCCAGGTCAGCATCCCGGCTATGGTATTGTGCTATAGGTTTGCAGGATTTCACTGTTCGGTAGGTAGATGAAGGGTACAAAGGACTGTTGGACCCCTAAGCCATGAAGTGCCGAGACAAGGAGAATATCTGGGTCATGGCTGGAAGACTGGGCCTGTCTAAAAGACTGATCAGCATGGGCTGCAACACTGGTCCATGCACGGATTAGGATAGTCTTTCTTGTGCCAGCGAATCCATTGCCGAGGGAGTAAACTGGATTAGAAGGAAGAGCAGAGCAGCCCGATAATGCAGAAACTTGACGGTGAGTGCGCGCCTGAACAAGGACAAATACTAAACGAATAATTCATTGTCTAATAACTAATAAGCGGAGAGGGCTGCCTGCATCAATAAAAATGAGTTGAGCCTGGCACTCAGGATGCTCGAGTCCAGAGTAAGAAGCTTTGCTTCCACTGGGGTCGCTTCTCTTAAACTTTGTGTCCGTCATTTCTTTATTTCTTGGTTCTTTCAGTGCCTCTCCTCAACGCCCTTCATGAGCTTGTCTCCAGCACAGGATTTCAGCATTATTTCTCACAACATGAAAATCTATAACCTTGAGATCTACAATCTCTAACTTTTTAATTCAAAATAGAGTGGCACATTTCATGAGATAACACAAGTTTTGAACTAGCAAGTTTTTTTTTTTCTTGAAAGAAGAAACTTATTTTGTCCTCAATATTCACCCCCCCCCCCCACACCAGCCTGATGGTTCTGTGGGGCAACACAGTGGAGGAAGGGCAAAGTGTGTGCATATGGGGGGGGGGGGGGTCTAGTTAGGATATTCCTGGTAAGGACTGGCAATAAATCAACTCTGAGCCTAAACGCTCACCTAATGCCTGCTCCACAGCCAAACAGGAGGGAGACTGGAAACAGCTCAAGGACTTTAGCTTCTGGTTTGTGTAAAGGCCTGAGGTCTCCCATCCCAACCCACCACACCCCACACAAGGGCTCTCTGAATAGGCAGGAAGGAGACTTATCAAATGAGGAATTAGCTTTGGTGGTGGTCACAAAACAGTTCGAAGGAAAGGATAGTTAATTTACACTGAGAACTTCCCACTTGCCTACAAATTTTCAAATGGAAAACTAAAGCAGGAATTGTGGTGGGAAGGTGAAAAGGAAAGGTTTTAATCCCACAATGGTATCCCCGGTTCGCTTGTGATCCAAAGTAAAAGTACCTACCACTCACAGCTACAGGGCCTTAAAGAATTCCCTTTAGGATGTAGGTCACCAAGAACAGAGAAGAATATGATTATGATGATGTGCTGTCTCCTGTCATATCAAACTGTTTCACCAGCTCATTTATATACTTTAAGTTTAGATACAGTCCACATTTCACACATAGTTTTCTTTCAATTTGAAGGACTCAATGTTTTGTCATTCTAATGCCAATACTGCCCTCTAGTGCCTACAATAGGTATCTGGATTGACAAAAGAGCTTGACTACTTGGTCAGTTTCCCCGTGTTCTTCAAACAGCACACTCTTCACCAAAAGCAACTTCAAAAAGAATTGTATTTCTTTTTACGAACAATAATCCATTCTATAATTTCATGGACTAGTACATTAGAACAGCAATAGCGAGCCTCCCTGGTGGCACAAGGGGTTAACCGCTGCACTATGAAGCATCCGCAGCCACTGCAGTACGAGTTTGATCCGTGGCCAGGGAGGTGACCCACATGGCGCAGCAATCCTCTCCTGACTGGCCCGCTGCTCCTCTCAGCAGTATGTTTCAGTTGATCTGCCTGTTCTGCTCCGGCTCTGTCTCTGGTGAATCCTCTCACCCCCTGCACCTCTGGCCTGCATCCCAGTTCTTGTATGCATAAATAAATCTTAAAAAAAAAAAAAAAGACTAGCAATAGCTAGTAGTTTAACTATTATTGTTATACTTAATTCTCACTCTGAGTGATATCTAAAGTATGACTACAAAAAGTCAAAAGGATTTATGATAGGATTCCTTTTAAATATTTGTTTAAATGTTAATGTTCCTAGTAAATTTGGTGCTTTTACTTACAAAAACAATTTGCTGCCTCCTCAGAGGGCAAGGATATCTAGGGAGTTACATAGAATAAAGGTCACACACTTTGAAAGAACTGAGATGAAGTTCAGATCACAGGTCAGGGATTGTAAGTCCACTTGATGGTGTGAAGCCTCAGCTGCCTCTTCTATAAAAATGGGAATAAAAACAGTGCCAACCTCACAAAGTAGGGAGGGTAGGTGGTAATGTGTGTATGTACAATTCCTAGCATATAATAGAGGCTTAATAAATCACATATAATTACATATATGTTTGCACCAGCTTACACATGCCCAAGAAACTATACATGAAGTTTCCTTGGAAGTATTATGAAAAAGTACCAGCCTTTCCTCTACAATTTAATGACCAATATAGGATCACAAGACTATTATGTTCATATCCTATATCTTCAAGTGATCCTTTAAATAGTGACATTTTCTGTGTTCTAACCATTATTCTCAGTTCTTTATATGAAGTATCTCATTTATCCCTGTAAGTATCCTAAAGAAAGTAAGATCAAAGTCACACAGCTTGTATGTGGGTCCGATGGGCCCTTGAATACAAGCAGCCTATGCCAGAGCACCTCCTTACAGCAAGCCCAAGCCTGTGGTGGAGAACACCAACTTAGGATTTATGTCACCACTTCCAGCTTACTCTTAAGAAAATTTAAGATCCCACTGGCCAGAGTTTGGAGGATAAAGAAGTGAGCTACTGCCAAAGTCAAAATATTTCTAATTAAAAATTCTTACTACCCACCCACATTTTATTTGCTTTACCATGAATAAACCAGAAAATCAGACAAGCAAAATGTTCACATTTGCTCATTACTTTATTGTATGCAGTTTCTTCAGACTACCAAGGACTCTTTCCATCTTCACAACAGGAAAATAGCCTGTTTTATCACACTGAAGCCAAGACTGTTAAGGGGATCAGTCCAGTCACATAACTGTGAAAGGGCAGAATTCTGACCTGCTGGCCTATTGTCAGGTGCTAATCCTGTTCCTTCCCCTAGAGCTTCTCTGTAGAGAAGCCTCTAGAAATTCCTGTTTTGTATTGGAGGATCTCAAAGCCTACTTTCTACAGTGATAGCCATTCAAAGTCCAGTCTTGATCAGGAGGAAAATGGAAACAAGTTTGAGATTGATCAGGCCCATGTACAAGATTCTCAAGGAGCCATTGTTGCTTTTTCTGCTTCTAGATCTGAGCCACAAGGGAGAAGGCTGCCTAGCAAGATGCGAATCCTCACATCTGTAAACCCATTGGCACTGGTGGGGATAAATCCTCACATGCCAACTCTCTGGCCAGTCACTTCATTGAGGACAAACGTCATGTTTTGTCTTACAAACAGCAGGCAATGGAATTGGCTTTGTATGTTGGAATTTGAGAACTGCCAGTAAAATCAATATGGAAAAATGCTTCCCTAAGACAAGTCAGACTTCGGTGGCTTGTCCTCTCCCTGTGCTCCTCAGGCCTACACCTCAGCCTTCCAGCTCTATCACATCCTAATACTTCATCTTCAAAAGATATTTTAAATGTCAAGTCAGAAGGCCCAGATCCTTGAAATCTGTTCTCCACCATGGAAAATCTATTAACTAGCAATGTTTATAATCTGCACTCAAAACGAAACCACTCTGCCTTTTGTTTTTATTAAAGGTAAAGTGGATATCCTAGAAATAAAATTAGCTGCCTATCCCCCCAGTTACCATAATGACTTATGGGGTCAGGGGTGGGTGACTTAATTTCAGAGGCAGAGTCACCCTCAAGCATATGGGGACAACCAAGACTACAGTTTCCCAAGTTGTCTGGTAAATTGTCCCCTACTAAAAGATAAACAAATCTCTACAGATATATGCAGCTGCAGGCAATTACTCATCCCCATTAAACACTCACTTAAAAGTCTAATTCAAATGACCCTGCTCCCTCCACCTGTGTGAGGAGAGTAAACAAGTTATAAGGGGAAAGGGCAACATCTACATAAAAAAAAAAAACCCTGCCTATAAAGGCAAGTAAACGGTCATTTTCAGAACACCAATATTAGCTAATCAAGGCATCAAATAACTGTTCTCATCACTAAGCAGCCTGGGTTACTCCCAGGATGAGTATTTTATCGCTCCTGTTGCTAAATATCGTCAATCTGCTACAGCAATACTAGTCCCATGCTACTCTTTAAAAACGGCATAAAATTAATGATTTGAAAGGGATGTTACAGCCCAATCCTCAACTCCTACTTCCAGCCAGGGACAAAAGAAAAAAGTATGCTTAAAGATTTCACGAAGCAACCAAAAATCTGTGCAAAGCATGAACGGGGAAGACAAAGCACTATAGGATACAATGCATGCTTTGATTTTCACCATAAATATATGACTCATTAGATTCGCTTTCAAAGCTGAGAACAGAAGTGATCTGTCTGTAATTATTCAACTAGCAGGCAACCAAGCAGGACTAGAATCATCTCACTCTCAAGCCCTCAGTCAACCACTCTCCTGTTCTAAGGAGCTGTTTAAGACATGAACTCTCAAAGTTAACTTTACTGGACTCACCCAAAGAGTTTTGTTTTTATTAATGACAATCATCTAGATTCAACCACAGGGAATAGATTTAGTAGGATTCAGGAATGTCCTGGACAGTGTGATTTTTTTTCTAACTGCCCAAGTAATTTTCATGTGCAGCCAAGTTTGCAAATTACTGGTCTATTAAGACCAGGAAGGTGGGGGCTTGGGGTTCATCCAGATCTGGAGCTCAGATCTGTCACTTCTAGTTTTTTTATTTTTGGAAAATAAGTCTAACCTTAGGTTTTCTCACCTGTAAAATGGAACCTTGGGAATGTATTTATGATGATTATGTTAAAAATGATTATATAAGAGCATATAGTCTAGTGACTAAGTATTGCCAAAATATCTCTATATCCTAGCATCACCTTTGAAATAGTATCTATTATTTTTAGTGATTTCATTAACTTTAAGTGAGAAAAACTGTGCATAAAGTAGAATTAAAATTTAGATAAGTTATGTATAAAATAGTGTTAAAAATCCATAACCAACCATGTTGGGTATTACCCCATTAGCTTTTGAGATATTTACATACGTTATTTTATACTCATCCCACCTCTGTGACATATAATTTCATATTACAAGTGAAAATGAAGTATAGGAATACCAGGTATCTTTTCTAATGTCACAGTTCCCAAATAGCAGAACCAGGTGAATTAACTACCAAGATGGGTAAGCTTCAAATCAAGTAACACTTCACACAAACTCAGACTGGTATTTTCTCAAAACACAGTAAGTTTTATTAGTTATTTTCCAATGTAGATTCTTATCCTCAACAATTTTGAGTTGTCTTTTGAACAGTTAGTATTTAATACAAGAGAAAACATTCACCTTGTTCCTTGTTTGATACACTAAAAAAGTCTTTGTCCAGTTTGGTGAATCACTTAATTCAAACATTTCTGAGTATGGATATAAGAAAACTGAGAGTTTTCATCAATGAGTAAGTTCATAAAAAGGATTTGCTTTCGATTTTTCAGAAGCTTCAGAAAAGGATATTCAAAAATGATAATGCTAGTCTACAAAGAAATGATTGGAAGAGATTGAACCTCTTTAGATGTAAAGGTGTGGTTTGTCTTCAGTTCAAGTTTCCTGATTTTATTATAGCAACTTTAAGTGTCTAGAGCTAGTTCTGAGAAAGCATAGATGAACTTCAGGAAATAGCCGATGATTTGGATTACAGGAAAGATATCCAGTTTTTTTACTTTGGATTTTATTTCAAAGGTCCCAATTTGTTCATTGTTTTAATTTTTATTGCAGTAACATCAATCTACAATGATTGATATGTTACTGCACCACACCCACCACCCAAGAATTCAAAATCCTCTACTAATTGGTAGTAAATGCTCCCCCTTGCAGAAAAGTGATTCACCTGATTTTCTTTCTTCCTCCCCAAATTATATAACTATACTCCTTCCAATCCTAGAGTTAACAGATAATGTAGAAAGGGATAGGATCACAATCAAAGAGTTAGGAGACAAGGTAGAAAAGGATCAGATCACAATAAAGGAAATGAGGACTGA
>JAGFMF010012281.1:16281395-16294516 GCA_019455555.1 Galemys pyrenaicus
CTAATACCAAAACCGAACAAGGACAACACAAAAAAAGAAAACTACAGACCAATCTCTCTAATGAACACCGACGCAAAAATCCTCAACAAAATTCTAGTCTTTATAAAATTAATATTTTTTAAAATGCCTGCAAACTAATCTCAGAAAATTACCCCTAATAATCATGAAATAATGGAAAGAAAGATGTAAAAGCAATTTAAGCAGCAAATAGAAATTTAGTTCAAAGACTACTGAGACTAGGAGTAATCATAATCACCCCATCCAATTCACCCTTTACCCTAAGAGTTAAACAAACTGAGGCCAAAAGATGTTAATGGACACTTAAGGATAGAGCTCCACAATAATTTTTTTTTTTAATTTGGCTCATTTATACTAGAATAACTCCTTCAGACCTAACATATTTTTTTAAAGATTTATTTATTTATGCATACAAGAGCTGGGGTATAGGCCAGCGTTCAGGTTGGTGAGAGGATTCACCAGAGACAGAGCCAGGAGCAGAACAGGTAGACTGACTGAAACACACTGCTGAGGGGAGCAGCAGGCACAGCAGGAGAGGTCTGCTGCGCCATGTGGGTCCCCTCCCTGGCAGGCGGCAGGGATCGAACTCGTGCTGCAGTGGCTGTGGTTTGCTTCATAGTGCGTTGCTTAACCCACTGTGCCACCAGGGAGGCCCCTAACATAGTTTTAACCATGAGATATTATAAGAGAAAAAAACACTAAGTCCAAAATGTTGAACTGCTGAAGATGAATTATGTCCATAGATTCCTAGAACTAGAAAATCGACGGGTTCCTAAGACTCCAAAAGGAATGGAGACCATCTGCTTTCCTCACCTACTTAACAAACAAGGACTCTGGAGGCAAAGGAGTTAGATAACCAATAACAGAAACAGCACTCTCTGACTTTTGCTCCAAGTCTTGCACTGTGCTCAGGTCCTGATGTTCCCATTCTCACAACAAACTTGGCAAGTGGGTTCTATTAGTATCCCTGCTTTAAAATGAGTAAACAGCACAAAAAGCGTGAATAAATTATCAAGATCTCATGGTTATTGTGGTAGGCAACCTTCTAAAATGGCCCAGGGATCCCCGCATTCCAGTTTCACATTTCCTTAGTGGCTGGCTTTTAATAAATAGAATACAACAACTATGATGGCTGCCACTTCCGAAATGACACTCCAAAAGACAGTGCTTCTGCCATCTGGTACTTTCTAGTTCTTTGTTGCTCATTCCAGCAAAGCCATTTTTCATGATGTGAGCCACCTCATGAAGAGGTCTAAGTAGCATGGAATTGAGGGGCTTCTAGCCAAGAAAGATCAAAATTCCAAGGCCCTCAGTCCCACACGCCCAAAGAACCGAATCCCATCAATAGCCACGTAAGTTTAGAAGCTAATCTACCCCAAATTAAATCTTACTATATCTGTGGTCCAAGCCAACACTTTGATAGCAAACTGTGAAAAACAGTAAGACAGAATCCAGATGAGCTACACCAGAATTACCAACCCACAGAAATTGTACGATAATATTTCTTTAGGCCACTAACATTTGGGATAATTTGACAAGTAGCAATTGATAAATAATTATCTAGTAAACTGAAATCTCAGGATTTAAGTTCAAGGATATCTGACAACAGAATCTACTTCTTTCCTTAATACAACAATGTCAGAAGCATAATTGACAGAAAATCACACTTAGGCTTGATATTGTAGATTAAGTCCACAACTTCATTCATTCATTTTTTAAGTTATTCCATACTCTCCTTTATTTCCAGAAAAGAGATGACTATTGCAATACGAAGTCTTTTGATATTGAATGAAAATGAAAACTGAAAATCCCAACAAATTATAGCCCTGAGTTTGCAATTTTGCATGCCACACTAAGAAACTGCCAGTGAATGAAAGACTGCTTATCCTACATTTCATTTTTAAAAATATCACTGAACCTCTACTGTGTTAGGTATTCTTCTAGATTCTGTGCTATGAAGATGAGTAAAACAAGGTCTCCCTATTCACTTTCTATTAGCATAAAAAATATGCAAATATTTTTAAATTATTATCCTAATTTTTTAAAGATTTATTTATTTATGCATTCAAGAGCTGCTGTACAGGCCAGAGGTACTGGAGGTGAGAGGGTTCACCAGAGACAGAGTGGGAAGCAGACAGGCAGATCACTGAAATACACTGCTAAGGAGAGCAGCGGGCCAGACAGGGAAGGTCTGCTGCACCATGTGGGTTAGCTTCCTGGCCAGGATTGAACTCATGCTGCAGTGACTGCAGATAGCTTGATAGTGCTGCTCCTTAACCCCTTGTGCCACCAGGGAGGCCCTATAATCCCAATTTAAATGACAGCTATTTTCATGACTAAATATGCATTTCTGGTCTTACTAGATTTTAGATATTTACTGAGAATCTAATTCCCAGCCTTGTCCATTTTTTTTCTTTTTAGTAGCACAGGCACTTAACCCTACTTTCCACACACATGTAATGTTTAAAGTGTAAAAATCAGTAACAGTATAGTGAAGTTATAAGCATGCAGTGTCAATATAGTCACCACTAATTGTTTCTCTTTCCTCAACCTAAGAAAATATATTAAATAATGCTTCCTGAAATGAATATGAAGTACATATACAGCAGATGGGGAAATTACAAAAGGAATCTGTAGGGAAAGAACTTAGAAGTATAAACTAGAAAAGACAAAAAATTAGGTGGGGATAAAAAGGCCAGGGTGACATTAAAACTGACCCAAAAAGAACAGATAGAATTACTAGCTGCTTGCTGTAAATAACCCATGTGCTGACTTTTATTCCCGATTTCTTCTTCAGTGAAATTGAGGTGAATGTACACTAAAATGATAATCAATGACTTATTTGAAAATGTATCTGACTTAATTAGCAGAGGATGACAGAAGGATAATGACACACTGAATGTGGACTCTGGGTTCCTAATCGTTTTCAGGATGATTTGTCTCAGTTTGGTTGATGAGACCGACAGGTTATGAAGTGAAAGTAGTGACAAAATAAAAAATGTGTTTTTCCTCAAGTGTTTGTTTGATAAAGAGCTAGAGCTTTAGATATAGATTGTTCATGAATTTACATTTTCAACACCCATAAATATTTCTTTCTGCCTTGGATAGCTTAGTCTTTTGTTTTCTCATCTTTTCAAAAAATATTAGCTTTGGCTCACTCTTTGGTTTTGCATATTTACTTTCCTTAGCTGCACAAGCGCTGTCTGTTCCACCCTACACATGACTCTGGTGGGAACTAACAAGGCAACATTTAATTTTTCTAAAGCAAAAGAACTTCGCACTAAATTAGCCATGCCCTAATCATTCTTGCCAGACCAAGTGTCTAGAGGTAAATATCTTCAAGGGACTGACCAGCCAAAAACATGAAGACTCCATTTGAAATTCTTTGCGTTTGTCTTAGCTCAGAAAGCTGTCACAGAACACCATGGGCTGGTGTTCTGCCTATGGCTGCTTAAATGGCATTGATTTTTCACTGATGGTTAGACGGTCAAGCCAGCCTGCTCTGTAGCCTCAACAAAATAGATCATGCTCTAGTCCCTTCTTCCTCTTTTAAGGACACTAATCCCATCCTGGGGCACTCTCTTGATAACCTCATCTACACCTAGAGACCTCCCAAAGCCCCCACCTCCAAATCTTATCACATGAGGGTTAAGGTTCCAACATATAATTTACAGGGAGATGCAAACATTCAGTCCACAGTAGGACTTAACTATTTCTATCCAGTGCTCTGGGAATGATGAATACACACTGCAGTGAGATGCTGGGTTCAGCCTGTAGGATCATAAACCCAAGGAGCTCAGCAAGGACAATCAGGCCAAACTTGACTATCTATGAAAAACCACCGAAAGAACAAACTGCATCTGAGAACACCTAATGGAATTTTAAACAAGTATAACAACACACAGACTGACAGAAACTAAGATAAAATGAGCAAAATAAAGGTTGAACACATAACACAAGGACAAGAGAAATGATTCTTAAAAGTTGAAAAATTGGATTGGAAGACACTGCATTGAAAGGCAAACTCAACAGAAGGAATGAGCAGCAGAGCACGCAAAGCTGAACTTGTGAAGTCAAAGACCTGCTTGAAGAATTACAGAAAGGATATAGGTCGAGAAAGAGAAAAGTTAAAGATAAAAGTAAAATGCCCACAAAAGAGGAAAGGGAGAAATTATGTGAATGACCAATGAGACTTTCCATACCCAAAGTTCGACCTGAGATCTCACACAGTTAAACTGCAAGGAGGTCTGAAAAGACAAAGTCATTTCAGAGACTCATTATGATAAAAATTTCTTAAAAAGACAAAGGCTTCTGAAAGGAAGGAGGGAAGTAAATCTTTAAAAAACCTTAAGTTGATGTCAGATGTCTCAGCTGCACTGAATACACGAATACAATGGGCTATTATCTTCAACTGCTGAACAGATCATTAACCCTCGAATATTATGTTCTACTATGCTAGCATTTAAACATGAAGAAAAATAAAGACATTTTTAGACTTAAAAACTGTCAGAAAATATACCAACATAGAGCCTGCTTCTACAGAAAGAAATGAAATGAATACAGAAAGAAACAGACATTGGAAGTAAGCAGAAATAAAGAAATTTATATATTTCATGATTTAAATAAAAAGCAGGAACAAGACAAGAGAGATAGGGGATAGAGACAGGGAAGAAGGAAGGAGACAGATGAGACACAGATAAGGAGTAGGGAGGACTGTGGATAAAGAAAATATATCCAAAACAATAGCAGAGGGACTTAAAATATTAAGATTGAGTTAGGAATAGATCGTGGCAAGACACAAGAGGGATTGAGTGTGATCCAGTCCTCTCCTTATTTAGGACAGAGGAAGGAAAGAGGAATAAGTACAGATGCACTTTATAAGTTGATAGAAGACAGAGCTATGACATTCAATAATTTAGGAATAACAAGAATAAAAATTAAACTCCCAAGCCTACACAAAAATAAAAGAATTTTTTTGAAGCATAGCAAATAGGAAACATATCATACTCAGATATTTTTGTCTTTTAGTCTGTAAGTGTGGTGATGTTGAATCACTCTTGAGATAATCATAACGCATTAAAATATTACTATATTTATTCATGCAATATAAGAGGTTCATAAATGAAATAACCTGACAATTTTATTTTTGTAATGTTATTATCCAGTTTTTATTTTATTTTTTTAAGGATTTATTTATTTATGCATACAAGAGTTGGGGTACAGGAAAGAGTCATGGTAGGTGAGAGGACTAACCAGAGACACAGTGGGGAGCAGAACAGGCAGACTGACTGAAACACACTGCTGAGGGGAGCAGCGGGCCAGGCAGGAGAGGTCTGCTGCGCCATGTGGGTCCCCTCCCTGACTGGGGATCGAATTCACGCTGCTGTGCTGCTGATGCTTCACAGTGCGGCGCTCAACCTGCTGCGCCACCAGGGAGGCCCCTTATCCAGTTTTTGTATCAAAGTAAATCTACCCCTGCACAATGGTTCAGAAAGCTTTTCTTCTTTTACTATGTTTCTGAAGAAACTGAAAAATAATAGGGTCTATTTGTGCTTCAAATAACCTATAAGGCCCTTTGTGCCTAGCACTTTTGTGGAAGGACGGATTCTTTCCATTTTAATGTCTTCACTATTAACAAGAGTCTATCCCACTTTATCTCCACACACATCCTCAGCATTCTATCTTCCAACTCAAACAGCTTGCAGTCACTTTTTATCCCCCTCACTTCTGGTGGTTTGCTTGTGTTATATTCTCTTTCTAGAAGCATCACCCATGCACCAGCCTGCATTTTCCTGCCTGATACCCACTTACCTCTTAGCCTGCTGCTTCTCCCAAATGCTTTCTTGAGACTCTTGCTAAGGGCCCAACTGATCTTTGTGTACCCAATTAGTCAACCCATTTTCGCACAAATACCCATTTTCCATTTACCTATCTATCTCCTGGTCTCATACTTGACAATTTTCACAACTCTCTTATTACCCCAATCTCCTCTGTTCTTTTTTTCCTTCCAGTTTTTGGGAATATCAAATATCACATAAGTTTAAAAGTGTAATTTATCTTGCTTGTTATGTCTTTTAGTCTCCCCACAAGAGTTTCAGCTGATATCTATCTTATCTCGAAAAGCAGTATAAGCAATAAAAACAATAAAAAGAAAAAAAAAAAAGGAAGGAAAAAGAGTTCTCCAGTGGTGAAAACTCCTAGGACTTACTCTCACTATATTTTTCAGCAATTCTGTGTTAGCGATGGTCACCAACCACGTTACTGATGAATGTTGTAGTGCTAGAAGGAGCAGGTGCTGAGACTAATGAATTTTCAAAATTTGTTTTCTTAAATCTTAGCTCTGCAAATAGCTTGCTGAACATTCATTAACATGAGTATGAATGTCCCTGAACCTGTTTTCGTGTTTGTAACATAATTTTTCTATATAACTTCTCAGGACCCACCCAGATCTGACATTTTGTGACTCTATATAGCTATACACATGCAATGGAATACTACTCAGCAATCAAAAATCTAAACTCATGTCACTAGCAGCAATATAGAGGAATCTGGAAGAGATAATGCTAAGTGAAATAAGTCAGGTGGAAAAAGATAAATACCAGATGGTGTCACTTGTGGGTCTGCTAGACTTAAGCAGTCTATTCGACCACTGTTTTTCTTACCTGCAGTTCTGCATTCCTATACAAGGTCAGAACTGCCCCATCAATCCATTATAGGAGCCCAACCTTACAAGGTATCTTCCAGATGAATCAAGAGCAGAAAGCTTGCTCATCCTGGGAAAGGTATGCATCCTGGGGTATGTCTGACAATGCCCAAGGGGCCTTACTGATGTATGACAAGGGACCCCAGAAGCTGATCAGTGGAATGCCTTGTTGATAAGATTAGAACCATGGCCAGGGGGTGGGGTATGGTTTTGATTACAACATTTAGTCATCAAGCAGGTAAGAATTATCTGGTCAGCAGACTCATACCCACCCCTCAAAGCTCTAGATGACAAAAACATATTCCTTAGTTTCACCCATCTTTTTTTTTTCTCTTTGTCCTCCTACCTCACATAACTGATGTGTATGATTGTTCCATCAATAAAAGGGCCAGGATCTTGCTTGTTCGGCAGCATCCTGCATTTTGCAGTCTGCTCCACAACTCCTGTTTATCAGTGTAGTGTTGCCAATGCAAGTCACTGAAAGTGGAATACAGAGAAACCAAGGAAAGAGCCAGAGAAATACAACCACAAAAACTAGCCCTTGAAAACTGACTGAAGAACTGAAGCATCCAAAACTGGGAGAGGTTAGGGGAGGGGCATGAACCAAGAAGGAAGAAAGCAGAATGGATTAAGGTGGTAGACTATGGGCAATTTGGTGGCGGGGGGGTAATTTACAGTGGTGCTACCTGATGGAGAGACGCCTATTGTTGCCACAATTTAAACACTAATTAATAAAAAAAAAATCATGACTACATTCATAGCAGAGATTAAAGCAGAGGAAAATAAGAACTGATGAGAATTAGCTTAAAGAGAAAAGTTGGTACAACCTGATTTCTTTTTTTTTTTCCTTTAGTCAACCTGATTTCTTTTTAAGATTTATTTATTTATGCATACAAGAACTGAGGTACAGGTCAGAGGTGTGGGGGTAAGAGGATTCACCAGAGACAGATTGGGGAGCAGAACAGATCAACAGAAATACACTGCTGAGGGGAGCAGCAGGCGAGATAGAAGAGGTCTGCCAGGCCATGTGGGCCACCTCCCCGGGCAGCAGGGATGGAACTCATGCTGCAGTGGCTGCAGTTTGCTTCATAGTGCGTTGCTTAACCCATTGCGCATCTATACTCGCCACTAAATTTGGTGCCTTGGGCTGGTGGTTTCAGTGCTCTGCCTTAATTCCTGTCTATAAAATCATCATCCCCACCTAGTTCACAGGGATCCCTACCATGAAAAGATAAAATGAGATTTTTACGTATTTTATAAACTGAAGAATTATACATGTTTAGTAAGGGAACAAAGAATTGTTGGCTGGCCTTATAAAAGGCTGCAATATTTCAAACAGCTTGTATCATTTTGTGTACTAAGTAGAAGAGATAATTTTCTAAATGACTGTCTTTTGGCTTGAATGGTTTATATAATCCTCCTAATCCTCCTATAATACTGACTTCTAAGAGGAGGGACCAAACTTACTCCATCTACACACAAACACACACATATATTTTACTGGGTCAAAAAAATTTAATTTACACAACTCAAATGTGCAAGGTGAAAAAATTATTGCTTTGATTAATGTTTATTGCAATCTTTCTTTCAAGTCCCTAACCTCATTGCGATCCACTTTAGACATAATCTGATCCAATAATTAAAGTGCTCCCCTAAAACAGTAGCAGTTGCTACAAAGTAATGTTCACAGCCTCAGGTTGCTTCCACTTACCCCCTTGCCTCTTCCCTAACTTAGCCTCCAGGTATGATTGGAATTAGGTATGTGACATTGGGGATCAGGGGCCCCTTGTAGCTGTGGGCACTGGCTCATCAGACCTCTGGGATAAGGGTCCCCATCAGCCTGGCTGTTCCTGGGCCCCACAGACCTTCTGTGCTGAAGCTGGTTTAATTCACATGCATTCTTCTGGCTCAGATGATGCTTCTGTCCTGATTCCTTTGGGTTTGCTTTCTACAGGACACAGGCCTATGTGCTATTTACCAAACACTAGCTACATCAACCCCTTAACGGGTCCACTGACTCTTAAGTCAATGGCTTCCTGACAGAGGAATTAGGGTGGCTCAGGAAAACTGAGCTGCTGGTTTCTCCATCTGACCATCAGTAATCTATCTACGGCTTCATGCCACAGTAACAAGGAGTGGCCAGTCCCTTCTCAGTCTCTAGCAGCAGCATCACTGGCGCAGCATGGCAGTTTCCCTTCAAGCCTAAAGCCAAAGAAGGAAAATGAGCACACAATTTTTATCTCTAGTCTCCCACATGCTTGCAGGACCAGCAAATGGAAGAAGTTCCCCGTTCTCCTACAGCCTATCCTCCTCCATGCTAGAGGGCCCTGAAGGCATGAACAGGTAAGGCATCTTCCTCACACCTGGAAGGGTCTTACTGTAACCTGTGATCTGTCTCAGTTATTGATTTTCTTATGAGATGATGGGAGCATCCTTTCTCAACACCACATTACAACTTTCAAACCTACTACTGTCTTGAGTGACCTGATTTTGCATACCAAAACCTGAGTATGTCTTTGTTCTTTCCCTTAGCATTCCCCAGTACTTGCCCCCATGCTGCCCACCGATGGCTGCCTTGGGAAGACTGAGCTATATAGAAAGTGAAAAAGGAGGAATTTCTGGCCAAAGTCCAGCATTTCAACTAAGTGTTCACAAAGTGCCAAAATGACAACACTGTAGGTTGCACATAATCAGGTGTGGCCTGCTCCTGGGGTGACTGTTTGAGTCAGGGCTGACCACCACCTGCTGCCAGGCAGATCAACTCTGGGCCTGAGTAGCAAGACTGGACAGCAACTGGCACAATGCTTGGAGAGTCTCAAATTCAACTTAGTTGTTTCAACTGTTGCAAACATGAATTCCTCCTTCTGGGGAAAAAAAAGCACCTTGATCTTAGTAACTCTGGCTTTGTAGGCATAGTTTTGCCATTTTATCTTCATCTCAGAAGACAGGAAATCAACAACATCAATCTGATTCATACTAGGAGGGTGTGACTGAGCTGTGCTGGAGATAAAAACGGATTTTCCCTGTGCTTTACTTACTAAGTTGTGTTCTTTCATTTTTTATCTATGTATAAAATTATAGAACTTATCAAAACCTTGTGATTAGACCGCCTCAAACCCACACCTTCAGCTTTGCTGGGTGCCGTGACTCATCCTGCTCACAGGAACATGGGCTGTGTTCTCACCCAGTGTCTGGGTGCCCTACAAATTACAATGCCTGTGATGGGGAGTGACACTGTCAGGACCCTCTGCCAATCTCATGGGGTGATGGCATCTCTTCTTCCAAGGGGGAAAAAAAAATCTCTGAGAAGGTGAATAAGGTCATTTGTGAAAAAAAGATAGGCACTGTCTGTTCTGGAAAACCCAGATGAGGTTAGGAAGAGGTAGGCAGGAGAAGTGAGAGCACTAAGGCCAAATGGCATTCACATTTATGTACAACAGGCCTATTTTAAAAATAGCCCCTAGCATATTTGTCCTTCTCTGAAATTGTTTCTTTCCCTACAGCACTTTGTTTTTGTTCAAGAAGAGGATAAAGGCCATCTGGGACAAAAGGAAATATAAGGGCAGTCCCTATTGTTCAGAAAGGGGGAAAAGGAAGTCCTTGCTGTAAGGCAAGAAGTAGCCTATGAATGAGGAATGAGAGGCATTGCAACTGTCAGGTACAACCTATAAGGAATAAAATAGGAAACTCAGTCAACAATAGGTTGAAGCATGTTCTGGAATTAACTTTATGGATAATAAAACATTCCATCTTCATTTTTAACTCCTATCAATTTTTTTAATAGATTATAAATAGAAAATGGAGAAGAGAAGTTCTGTATCAATTCCTCCTTACATCCCAATAAATATCAGTAAAGGGTCTTTGTGTGCAGACTACTAACATTTCTCCTGAAGCACAGCTTTGATTAAATTCTAACATCTTAAACAATGATAGGGATAAAATGCGCTGTTGAATCTGATTAGGGATCATCATCAGCCTTCATGGCAAATGTAAAGAAATGAAATGAAACTGTACAGTTGCATGGAAGGTAAAACTGAGAAGATTATGAGAGATGAAGTAATGGAAGAAAACTCCTTGGCTGTATAACTAAGACTTTTCTTGTAGGAATTCAGGGTCATTAAACTGAAATCAGACTTCTGGCCTTCTTCCCAAGCAAAAGCAGTCTAAGAGGATGAAAGATCATTTGTGAAAAGAGACATACATAACCATCAAAAGGTCATACAGCGTAAGAGTCAGATCATAAGACAAGTCATGGACACTCACAATGTTAGCAGGAAGGGGTTAAGGTCGCTTAAAGGATGAGATTAAGGTTATGACACTACCATTCTTAGGGCTGGGACCCCGTTAAGACGAATGAGAATAAATGTTGGATGTGCAAAGCCAACATATACCTAGGAAATGCCTTTCTTAGTTTTGTTACAGGGTAGGGAGAGGGGCACCCCAGAACTTTTAAACTTTTTTTTGAATGGGTTTTGTTATTTGCTGCATTAAGACAAACATATAAGACCTTTAATGGAAATGAACTTTAATACAATTAAGGTATAATATAGAAAGGATAAAGAATGCAGTTACTCAGTTAAGCATCTAAAGTTACCCATTTCCTTGAGGGTAAAAGTTTAGCCAAATAGCATTGGTTTAAAGCAAGGCTCAAAAGCCTGCCACAAGTTTAAAGGACCTTTTAGTAGAGCCCCATAGAAAAAGGTTAGAAAGAGTTAGATAAATCTGGGAGGAAAAGAGCAAAATTAAAATTAAGATGAAAATGGTTATTGTTAAGCTCCCCACAGGTTTTTTACCTACATTTGTTTTAACTAGGTTAAGACTAAAAAGCAAGCGCAGTTTTTTTACATGGTTTTTTTTTTGTTGTTGTTGTTTTGTTTTTGCTTTACGTGCCTCCTCCAGGTTTCCTTGCTGCTTTTTATCTGCCTTTTTCTTCTTCCCTTCCTTCTGTCCTTTTTTCTAGTATTTTTTAATTTTTGCTTAATTTTAACCACTTGGGGCAGAACCGGGATTTTGGATCACCTCCCTTTCCTGGGGACCACCCTGTTACAGTTTAAGTCTCTCTTTCCTAAGGAAGGGTAGTGTAAAGCAAGATCTGGGTAGGCTCATGTTTTGGACAAAAACTATCTCCTTAATACCCCCCAATATCACTAGTCGGTGTGTGCCTGGCCACGTGGTTGCTGAGATGGTTTCTCTCCTGTCCTTACTTCCTATAATCTAGCGCATGACACAATGTAAGCGATGGAGGAAAAGAAGGAGGCATCACAAGAATAGAACTCACACAAGGAGGTGGGGTAGAGGGGATAAACAGAACCATAAACCCAGCTGTAGAAATCAAGATCCTAGGTGCCAGTGCCCTATCACAAGGCATAAGACCCAAGCAGGTATCAGATGCTGTAATGAGTATTGGGAGAACAGACATGAGGGTAAAGATAGGAGATTGCTCACTGTGGAATCTCTGGTCTCTTTCAGGTTCTGCACAGTTGTACAAAATTGGAACAATCTAACCACTCACATAGATGCGTCCCTCCCTACCAAAAGAAGAGGATAAAACCTAACACTGTCCCTACAAATGCAAAGCTCCTTCTGCCCACTTGTGTTTATGCAAGTGTCCTTTACTCTTCTGTCCCTTTCTCTAATAAACCTGCACTTTAAATATAACCAACATCTCTGTCTTCTGGAGAAACTTGCCTGGAAACTCACTGGTGCCAGTGAGGGAGCTCTGGTGAAACCTTTCCCAGAGTGAACCCAAGGACCCCGGTCTCCAAATCCACTGACTCCAAAAGTGACATCATGAGGACCTAAGAGACCTTTGCCAGTTCCCACTCTCGTTTGTAAGGTGACACCGTAACATCTCTTCAGTGGGGTTACAGCCTGCACCCATGCTTACAGTGGCACTAAAAGCCAAAAGGTGGACGCTACCCAGCAGTCCATCAACAGATGAAGGGGTTAACAAAATCAACAGTTGAAAGTACTAACAAAATGTGGTATACACATTAAGAACAGAATATTATTCAACCTTAAATAGGAAGAAAGTCTTGCAGCTGCTACAATGCTGATGAAACTTGAGGAGTCTATACTAAGTGAAAACAGCCAGTCACAAATACTGTATGATACCTAATATGGCAAAATTCATATGAAAAGAAAGTCTTTGGTTACCAGAGACTAAAAGAGGTGGAAAGGGGGAGTTTAATTGAATGGGTATAGAATTTGTTTTTGTAAGATGAAAAAGTTCTAGAGATCTGTTTCACAGCAATATGAATATCCTTTATGCTACTGAACTGTACACTTACAAATGGTCAAGATGGGGCCTCCCTGGTGGCGCAGTGGGTTAAGCAACACACTATGAAGCAAATCGCAGCCACTGCAGCATGAGTTCGATCCCTGCTGCCAGCCAGGGAGG
>JAGFMF010012281.1:16294566-16355603 GCA_019455555.1 Galemys pyrenaicus
CCCTGCTCTCTGTGGTGAATCCTCTCACCACCACCCCCCACACCTCTGGCCTGTACCCCAGTGCTTGTATGCATAAATAAATAAATCTTTAAAAAAAAATGGTCAAGATGGTCAAGTTTAGGTTTTTTGCCACAATAAAAAAGTAAAGGCCCTCCTCAGCTTCACATCTAAATTATTATCTCTGGCTTTGGTGTTCTGTGTACTCACATATAAAATCTGCTAATTCAACTCAATCAATAAAACATCTTGAATCACTGTAAAATGAGTAACTCAAGCCAGTTTTTGTGCTGAATGAAACAAAATCTCTATGTGGACAAAGCGTCAGGCTTATGAAGGTGTTTTATGGCTTAATACAGCATTTGGAAAATAAACCAATTATTATGGTCAGGAACGCTGCCAAATATTGCAATTAAAAAGCACTGTGAGTGTAGAAAGTCTATTTCCCCCTCCCTGAGAATCAGAAACTGGAGTTTTCCCCACAGTGCTTGAGATTCTGAGCTGGGGACTAGGGATAAAGGCAATAAGCTATAACATTTTTTTTTAGATTTATTTATTTATGCATACAAGAACTGGGATGCAGGCCAGAGGTTCAGGGGATGGGGTGGTGAGAGGATTCACCAGAGACCCGATGGGGAGCAGAACAGGCAGATCTACTGAAGTAGAATGCTGAGGGGAACAATGGGCGAGGCAGGAGAGGTCTGCCATGCCATGTAGGTCACCTCCCAGGCCAGGGATCGAACTAGTGCGGCAGTGGTTGTGGACAGCTTCATGGTGCTGTGACTTAACCTCTTGTGCCACCAGAAAAGACCCCATAAGTTATAAGCTTTAATGAATGAAATGAATAGGTAGGTCTCAGAGGCACTGTCCAGACAAGAGAATCCAAACACAATATCCTTTTGATAAGGAAGATCAGATCAAGAGAAGTGAACACAGCGCAAGGCTTGCAGTTAGATGAAAAGGCTTGAAGTCTCTCTGACCTCTTATACTAAGCCAAATAGCTTCAATTTATATTCCCCTAAATCCAAAAATTCTCCTTTATAGCATTTTTCTCAGTGACAACTGTACATCACAATGTAAATACTTGACTTGAACTCAATATTCTAATGATGATCTTATCAGAAAGGAGAAGAGGGCCCCATCCCCCAACCATAACTCATATTATAGATGAGGAGACTTTAACCTAGAGTTGTCCAGGGTCATCATCAAGGTCATAACTCTAAAATCTACATCCTCAGTCCACCCACACCCCCCCACATTAGCCATGGGGATGGAACACACTGGTCCATATACAATCACTTCCACTCCAGAGACTGGAATCCAAGAACGTGTTAAAGTAGGCTACTGAGCAGGAGTTGTCAACTTTCCATTTTGTCACGGTTTCTGTTAACCTTTTAAGAACTACCTGGGAGAAAGGATAAAAAGAGGAAATCAGCCAAAATTTCTCACCCATTTGTGGAAACAAGAAATAAGGATAGGCTCTGTTCTGATCAATTTTGTTTTGATCCAGTTTCATAATCTCTCATCTTTCATAAAATCTTGAACCCCACTGAAGATTCAATGATTGTACTGTTTTATACTGATTTATGTTTCCTACTACATAGAATGTAAGAAATTATAATATAGAAACTAGAGAAGGAATAGTTTCCAAACCACATAATCAACAGTATCAGGCCATCCCTTGTAACCTCAAGACCCAGTATGTTTTCTTCCCTAAAAGACACCAAAAATAGCACATATCCAATAGGAACAAATCACTTGCCTAAGTTGGAGTCGCAGCTCTACTTCCTTGCTATGTGATCCTGAAAAAATTCTTTAAGTTCTTTGTACTTTCTTTTTCCCATCTATGAAATGGGGGATAATAATGCCATCTACTTGATGGCATTGTTATGAGGATTAAGTGAGTTGTGTATGTAAATGTCTAGTCCAGATAGAAGTGTTCTCTAAGTGTTACCCTTTATTTCCTAATATTCATCAGATTAGTTAAATCTGGTTTGGTTTAAATTTTAGTATTTAACAGCAGCATGTCCTAACTTCATACAATGAAATTTACTCATCTAAAAATGTCAGAAATCCTGTCACTCCAGAATGCAGTGAGGAATAAAGGAGATGATCCATGTAAAGCACTTTGTTTAGTGCCTGAGACATGACAGTAGCTCAGTTTTCATTCAATCAATTAAGCCTCTTTTGAAGGCATTATACTTAGGCGTTGGGTAAAATACAAGACTCATTCTGCTCTCAGGTCTGATTCCCTTTTACTGAATTAACATATTCATTATGGCAATGTGGGAGAGGAGCAGAAGAATGGATAACACAGAGTGGGGGCAGAAGGACAAAGAGAAAAAGAGTTCCGAGGGAACAGCAGGTGACCTGAACTTGAAAGAATGGGCAGGAGTGAGAAATACAAAAGGGAGTGGAAGAGATAATTGCCTCATTTGACAGGTGAGGAAATTGTTAAAGCACAGAAGTCACTTGTTCCAGAGCCCTCAATTAGCAGGAACTGAGGCCCAAACCTGAGCCCAGGTAGCTCAGCTCAGAGTGCAGGCCCTGCTCCTGTTTCCCACCAGCTCTTCCAAGAGTCTTCACTTATTCCTCTTTTGGAATGAGATTTAGAGAATAGATTTTTAAATGTGAAATAATTCCTATTAAACTAAAGAAAATTTCCTGATCCAGTTAACATCCTCATGGCTGTGACTATAAATCTTTGCTCTCTTTACCCGAGACATGGGTCTCTAGCACAAGCCAACTCTAGGAAGCCCATTAAGTTAAACTTAAAAAAAAAAAAAAAAAAAAAAAAAAGGACGTTGTATTTGGAGGGCAAGAGACCTACTGCCCGCAGCTTTCATCTTAGCACAATCTCTTCACTTCAGATGTTCATGGAGCTACTGTTTATAGAAAGAATTGAAGCTTTCGGGAGAGGGGTGTCAATGATAGAGACCTTTGGCCTACCAACTTCGATGGTCATTGGGAGATTTATTTCATCTTCTTGAGGTTATCTTTCCTAGGTGAGAATAGTGACATTTACTATAATTTCTCATGCACTGACAAAGACCCAGGTTTATTAAAATTCATATTTATCTGAGGGAGATGCTGGGACCTCTAAGGAAAAACAGTCTGGCATTTGTTGATATTGACTGACACTCAGGGTCCAGGGGGACCAGCTGGTCACTGACAGCATGACACTTTTTTATGCTGGCCATTATAAACCATGTTAACCGCCCAGGCTGATGGCCTGTCCTCTCCCCTTCCCAGTAGGAGTCATATTAATCTATTTTCCACTGATTCTAGCTCTCTCAAGTAGTTTTCTTCTCATAATCTCTTCCATTTATGTCATAGAAACCCTCCAATAACACCATATGTAGCTAGATTTTTCCAAAAGAAATAGCTCAAGCTTTTCATGAAGATGGCACCAAAATCAAGAAAGTCCCTGCCCCTCCCAAAGCCAAAGTCAAAGTAAGTGCTTTGAAGGCCAAAGAAAGCAGTGCTGAAAGCATCCACAGCTACAAGAAAAAGAAGAACCAGGGACCTCCTTGGTGGCTCAAGGGGTTAAATCGCAGCACCGCGATGCTATCCACAGCCACTGCAGCACGAGTTTGATCCCCGGCCAGGGAGGTGACCCACATGGCACAGCAGACCTCTCCTGCCTCGCCTGCTGCTCCCCTCAGCAGTGTATTTCAGTCTATGTGCCTGTTCTGTTCCCCCATCTCTGTCTCTGGTGAATCCGCTCATGCTCCCTTATCTGACCTGTACCCCAGTTCTTGTATACATATATAAATAAATCTTAAAGAAAAAGATCCATACATCACCCAAGTTTCAGAGGCCAAAGACACTGCAACTCCAAAGGCAACACAAATATCCGCAGAAGAGCTCCCGTAGGAGAAACAAGCTGGACCCCTATGCCATCATCAAGTTCCTCCTGACCACTGATTAGTCATGAAGAAGATAGACAGCAACACACTTATGTTCAATGTCAAGGCCAACAAGCACCAACAGGCCATAAAGAAGCTCTAAGGCATTGTAGCGACCAAAGTCAGCACCCTGATCAGACCTGATGGAGAGAAGGCGGCTTGTGTTCTTGTGGATCCTGACTGCAATGCTTTGAATGTTGCCAACAAAATGGGGATCATCTAAACTGAGTCCAGCTGATTCTAAATATTTTTTCCCATTAAAAAAAAATATTTGAATAGATTATTTCAGAGCTACAACCTACTTGGAAAATGAAAAACCAAGGCAGAGAAAGCAAAAGAAACAGAAGCTCCACTCTGGGGAAGCCAGAATGACAACTTTCCTCTCCTTCCTCAATATCTAATAGAATTAGTAGCTCCCACTTATGGATATTTATTAGCATGTGGCCACATGGTTAACCCACCTCAGTTAGTCCACATAACTCTGGAAGACTTATTGCTTAGACTTCATAAAGAAAGTGAAGCTGAGAGTAGTGAAGAAACTTAACCACTGAGGTCACAGAGCCTCTAAGGGACAATGCAGACATTTGAAAACAGCTGCCTGATTCTAGTTTCCTGCTGTCCCTCTCCCACATATTTTGACTCAGTGACTGGCCCACAGAAACCCCTGAAAATTTCTGCAAGCAGGAAAGGAAGGGGTTGGAACTGATATAACTAAGTAGGCATCTCCCAAGCACAAGCTGAGATAAAATTAATAATCAGGATGCATAAACCGAAAGCTGAGGACTCACCCACTAGAGAAAACAGGTTTTTAGCATGAGACAGACACAGGGTCTATTCCAATCGCATTATGTGGCTTCCTGAGCCTCTCTGAATTCTCTCCATTAAATGGAGCTACCCCCACCTAGTTCAGAAGCTTGTTAGGACTCTAAATTATTTAATATAAAGTCATCTAAATTGCAGTAAAGGCTTAAGAAATACTAATCCCACAGCCCCTCTTCTTTGATCTCTCTTTTTAGATCCCGTAGTCTCACACAAGGTGAGTACCTAACAACAGAATAATCTCATGCCAAACAAATGTATAATCCTGTCCTTCCCCAGGTTTCTCTTTTGCAAGCTCTCTGTCTGCAGCTTTCTTACTCACTGGAGAAAAAAAAAAAAAAACATTTTGAATAAAAATCACCCTTATTCAATATCTTATTTTTATATCACTCCCTTTTCGACACAAGCTTCAATCACATGTGGGAGACAAAAGGTACATAATATGCTTTCAAATATGATTTCCTTCCTTCCATCTTCCCTCTGGGCACAGTTCCCAGAAAAAGTCTTCATACCTCATAAAAATCACAGGCTTATTAAGAATTTAGTTCTGGCTAGTCTGTCTCTGTCCCAAAAGGTCTGGCTGTAATAGGTTTGTCCCCCCACAGGGCTCTAAAGGACTCCACCAATGGAAAAGTAAATAAGTCTCTATAAGCGGCTATAAATTTTATCGCCATTAAGGCATTACATACATGACACATATATAACACGCCACTTGATACGATGCCACTATAATAACATGTGACAAGGAAATGGCACTTATGTAACTTGACACAGGAGTTAGCTAACACTATGACAGTAATCATTTTGCAATAAGTATATCAAATCAACACACTGCACACCTTAAATTTAGGATAATATTACATCAATTACATCTCAATAAAGCTGGTAGGCAAGAAATACATGACTCAACAGTCACAATCAAATGTTTGAATTATATCATTCAAGATGAATTTCATTTTCTAATTTGTATGTAATTATGATTAATTTTCCTTTGCATGTTTTAATATTTTGAAATCCTCCAAGTTTCACTCCCCACTGATACCTTCTCACATGCTCATCTTCTAGCACATCCTCCCATTCTTCTAACAGTACAATTTAACGGTATCCCATTGATGCCTGGAGAGGACTCTCATCCCTAATGGGTAGATGTCACATAATTCATTTTGGCTCCTAGCTCAGAATCTTGCATATAATGGATGCTCAATAAATATTTAAAGTCAGTTAATCACATCATATTCATCACTGTAATATCAAATAGAGCCTAAAATATTACTGGGGATCTAGACCAGACTTCATATATCCTTAGTTATTTTATTGAGTTGGTGGATTATTAACTTCTTTAGAGCAAGCATGACACTTCACACAGAACACATTGTACAATGAAACACCCCCTGAATATTCAATGGAATGCAAATTAAATTGAACATTCCATGTAATGAACAATTGGTAAGCCGAATAGGAAGCAGCTCAGGATCCTATCTCACCACTCTTATGGTAAATAGATGCTAATTCTTGCAGTAGACAGATCAAGAAAGAATTCACTTAATGTGTGGGAATGTTCTTTCCCTCACTTTAATAAGGAAAATGTTTCCATTTTATATAAGGTTCCTCCTAGTTATAAAAGATTATACTGATAACAACACATTCTTCACAGCATTGTTAGGAGGATATAGTTCAGTGGCAATAACTTAGTCTTTGGCCTATTTCTCCAAGCTCAGTATGTTCTAAATGATGCCTGGTTAATCTCAAGAAGATGTGGTAATCCTAATCCATGTGTTCTACCCACCACTGATCTACATCCTCATTTATGAGGGACTAAAATTAGCTTCACTAACTTTATCCTATCTATAATATCAAGTAAGTTATACAACGCAAAAAAGTATTTCTCTCTCCCAAAAATGAAAGATTTCAACTAGTTCTTCCCTTTAAAGAAGAGAATTCCATTACTGTAAAAAAAAAAAAAAAAGCATGCCAAATATCTTTAGAAAGCTGGCCAAATATTAAAAATCCCCGTTCATTTAAAATTTGCATATTTTGCTCCACATAACTCCCCTTGACAACTCATTTTTTATATTCTCTACAAAATACCTTTTCTTACACAGAAACATTCACATTTTATCACCTCCTGTTGGAAGGGGCCTAAACTGAAGTGGTTTATCAATAGAAATAAGCAAATCCTCTCAATGTCTCCCAGTGCCTTCCCAAAGTCCAGGAAAGTAGACCTTTCCTCATGAAAACAAAATCCTCACTTAGGTTTCTCTAGAACATACTGTTTAAATTTCAGGCTTTCAAGGACACTGGGAAGGGCATGCTCAGACATTAGATGGGAGGCAGTATTTCTCTGCACACTTTAATGTATCTGTATTTTCTAACGTGTTCTCTATAGCCTTTCTTTGCCTTTCACTATCACTAGCAAATCCTCAAAAGTCCTTTTAGACTATCCATAATTTAGTTTGCTCTCAATTTTATTCTATCATACAGAATAAATAATTGCTGATTACAGTTATTCTTATCACTCTGAGTAAACTTTATACAAGAGGATAAACTTAAGAGTTTTATCATTTTGATCCTAATCTGAAATAGTTTTAGTTTATGCTCTTTTTAGTATCAGTATGTTATTATAAAAGTTTTTGTAACAAATCCCTTGATTCCATGGGCTATTTTGCAAATCTGGTTTCCTTATACTACGAAATTGGTTTACAGCAACCCTCTCAAACAGCACTGCATTCTCTTTCAGATTGGCTTTAGAAAATGTTAGAGGGAAAGGTGAAGTGTGTATTCCAAAGTACATGTGCTCAGAACGAAATTCACTTTGTATGATTTCTTAACACCACTCAAGATAATTTTCATTTATTGTGCTGAACCGGTATGATCGGAGGGACTCACAGGTGAAAGCTCTAAACAAAATTCAGACTTTAATAATAGGAGTTCATCATGTGCAGTCATCAGCTCATTAAACCCAGCATGTTATTCTTTTAAAGTAAAAAATTCTTCTCAAAAATTGCTTAATGAGTCCTTTTGTCAAACCAATTTGTGTAAGGATTCTAAAAATGGAATTCTAGGATTAGAATTCTAGTAGTCTCTTCTACCACTGATAAAATAAATTCTAGAAGAAAAACAAGTTATATTCTCTTCTAGACTCCACTCCACTAGATTAATGAAGCCAGAAGAACCAAGCCTTTTCTGCAGTGATTATCATGAAAATGAATTTCCCCAATGAAATCTTGCTAACCAGTCAACCTGCCACCACCACACCCCCGTCCTTCCTGGGAACACAGCTGCTTTGAGGACAAGAAGAGGCTCTGCTTAAAATCAGATCCCACGGAGAGAGCCTGTGTTCATTTCTCCCACTCCAATTTTACCTTTCTGCTTTCAAAAGATAAAGACATGTTTTATTTCTTAGGATTTTATTTCATCTTTCCTTCAGACTTAAATCACTATCCTTTTATCCAACTTCTTATGATTAAGATATTCGATATTCGCTGGAATTTGAAGGAAACAAAAGTTCTGGGAGATAAAAGAAACCTTATTAGAGAAGAGAATCTCCACCCCTTCTCTCACTTTACTTCTTAGAGCCTCAGAGAGGGGGACAGAGATGGTGTAAGTTCAAGCAGCCTGCATCAGACTCCTAACTCCTCTCCTGTCAGCTCCTTCACACTCAGCTTCCTTATAACTTGCTGCATCGCAGGCAGTTTCCAGACAAAAACTCCTGCCATCAAACACAGCACAGGAAGAGCCATGAAGAGCACATGGAAAAGTTGCTGGAAACACCCTCAGAACCTGTTCTTTGATATTTTGGTTTGTTTTTTGTTTTTGTTGGTTTTTTTGGTGTTTTGGGTTTTTGGGGTTTGTTTTCATTTTTGTGGGATTTTTTTTGTTATTTTGGGGGTTTTTTGCTTTATGTATTTTAATATTCGAGAACTTTTTGGTTGTGCAACTTGTATAGTCACACCAGATCCCACACTGAAGACAGGCGCGGACACAACTGTCATCCAAAACTGAACATAGGCACTCTTCCATTTATGCCCCATCTGGCATCAAAAGCTCTTTTACTGAGCCAGGCTCTGATGACCCCGTGTGCTTCTCCTTCCTCTTAGTGCCACCACCGCATGCATCCTTCACTCCTTCAACATTTCCACTCCACTAAATTGGCTGCAAAATGCTTGTTAATGCACTGGCTCTCTACTACTTAGCTAATGGCAATGATAATCATTTTTCACTTGACTTTTACAATCACTGATGAGAAACAAAATTAAAAACAGATTTTTAAGTTACGAACAATGCAAAGGGCAGAACACCCGGGTCTCGGTCTGCTTGTTTTATTACTAGGAGATGAAAAAAAAAAATCTATCCCACCACACCTGAACAGAGATATAGAAAAAAACAGAATCCTCCTGGTTAACTGATCTTTCCACAATCCAGCAGAGAGGTGGCAACCAGTTCGCCAGGCCCATTACTCTCAAAGAGAATTTTAGAAGCTTTTTTTCAGAGGACAAGACTCCATGAAAGGAGTAAGCAAGTCAGATCCAGTCAAGAGAGGGCACCCCTATCTATCATGAGGCCTGGGCACCCCTTTAAAGCACATCCCATTATTAGATCCACTTAGAAGACAGATGCCTGGTGCTTAAAGGGGTATACTTTGCAAGAGTCACACAACTAGTAAATAAAAAACCCAAATCTAAACTCGCTGATGCCAACACCTCCACTTTACCTCCTTCTTGCATCCCCATCCATGCCTTTAGTGTTCTAGTTTAGGTTTACTTCCCATGCCCCACAGTTCCCCCAAAAGAATCTTCAGCTTTTGTGTAAATAAGTGGGAGCAAATAGAAACAAGGAGCTCTGCTCCCTGAGCAGCTTCAGGTCTCAAATGTAAATCTGCACTGGGAGTGGTGGAGACAGTCATTTCTTGATGCCTGGTCAGCCAGCCTGGGGAGAGTGAGGGGACAGGATGGGGAGACAGATAAAGGCACAGTCTCTACTTTCCAGAGAGCTGCACTCAGGGGAAGGGCTGTATACGGAAGACAGGCATGAAAGGAGCATGGTGTGAGGTCACAGCACAGGAGAAGCTGAGGGAAGAGTGGAGACGTGGCAGCAGATTGCCATGGAGAGGGGTGATTTTCAACAGCTGTCATGAACTAGACACCATGAAGAAAATAAGAGGGCTAAAATTATTAGGAAGACTTCTGTGTGAAATGTTGCATAAAACATCTATACTGCCCTTCTAAAGAAACTTGTCAATTTAAAAATAGGTATTATTCTTCATGTCTTCTGAAATTAGACTGCTATTTCTGTGAAGCAGTATCAACATATACCAGGCCACATGAGACACTACGATTTATTTCAGTTACACAGAGAACAAATCAGCACTTTGCCGCCACTTCTACTTCTTTTAGAAATAACTAGAAGCCGTTTTGGTATGATTCATCTTTCCCATGAGTCTTGCCATCAGCCATAACTCCAGTCAATACTGGATACTTTAAGTCCAGAGAAATATTTTTTTAAAAGAAAAATTAGACATTCCAGTTTTTAAAAAAGCACTTTAGGATAAAAGGGAATTTCCCATAAAGCATAATCAGCAAACTGGAAGACAGAAAATAAATCATATCGATGATGACTAAGTGTGCTCCTTCATATGTTAAAAATAAGGTTTGATAGTGGAGATCCAGCAGAGATGAGGCTCTCCCTAGCAGGTGTCTGGATTTCTGGTGGACATTTTAGATCCTGAAGGACTCCTGGAGCACGTGTGTGTGTGTGTGTGTTCAGAGATAATTAGTCATCATTTAGTGGACTGTTGTGCCAATTTTTCACCTTAGCGAGGTCTCAGGCTAAGAGTCCATTAAATTATTATATTTGCTCTTTGGAGGCTGGCTTCCTCATCAACAAAGCAGAGTGATGAAATAGTGATACATCATTTCAAGAAGTGAAATTAAAGGCTATTTTCACCTTAGCAGGGAATACTTCACCTAGTAAACAATCCAATAAGAAAATGCTAAAATGTCAAAATAAAAATCTTGATGTTAACTCCCAAAATGCTGAAAAGATGATTAATGATTGCCTCTGTTAAAAAAGGTTTTCTAGATTTTGTCGAGGCCTTGTCCAAACTACAGACTGGCTCTAAGCACAGTTGTGCAAGGCTAGGGGAACATTTATCCTCAGAGTACAGACTATGACATAAGCCATTCAAATGAAACTGACCCTCAAATAGACAAGAAATTCCCATCACTTTCACCCTTTTTCCAAGACCTTCCTTACTAAGGGCAATAATAAGTTATATTCAGTCACTGGAATATTCAGGACCCCAAAGATTCATGCCCTCAATTTTTCTTTATTTTTTTGAGGTTAAAGTCACATAAACTTAATCACTAACTACTTTTTTAAAATGTTATATATATTTTACATTATTTTTCAACCCCATGAAATTCCCATCCTCCTATACCCATGCACCATCACCACCCATGCACCACAGTCCCTTGTGCTTTTCCCACCCATTTGTTCCTTCTCCCTCCTCCTCCCCTCGGCATGTCTCAGATTTATAGTTGTCTGTTGTTAATCACTAACTAAAGTATATAGTCCAATGACATTTATAACATTCAAGTGTTATATAATCATCGTCATCTCTATCTAGATCCAAGATACTTTCACCTCTCTACAAGAAAGCCCTCTGAAGAAGTTACTCATTCCCTCCTACCCCAAACCCTTGGCAACCACTAATCTGCTGTCTCTATGGATTTGTCAATTTGAAATAGTTCATATAAATGGAATTGTACAATATAGAATCTTTGGTCTATGACTTTCACTACTTTGAGGTGTGTTCGATAATATAACATGTATCAGTAGTTCATTTCTTGTTCGTGACTGACTATTCCATCGTATGACTGTACCATATTTTCTTTATCCATTTATCAGTTGATGGGCAGTTTTGGTTGTTTCCATCTTTCAACTATTCTAAAAACTGGTGCTATGAACTGGCCCTCAATAATATCCTGAGCAATTTGTATACAAAACACTCATTTTATCCTCTAATGATTTTCTTCCTACTCATTTTAGGATTATTTCTCAGATAAAAAAACTTTAAAGGTATGATCACCCATTTACTAAATGATAGGACCCACGACCCCTGACTCTTAGCAGGCTCTGTACTAAGACATACACATACATGCATATTAAGACTTCTAGACTTTAACTCTTATTTTCATTTGGGACCAATTTTCCTGTGCATGTGAAGCCATGAAAGTTCACTGCATGCTCCGAACTCTACTTAAAACCATGGCTCTACTTTAAGCTCCTAGATCATCTTTACAGTCGAGCAGTTTTCATTAGATACACAGCTAATACAGTATAACTAGCCCATACCTGGCACAAAAGATTTTTAAAAAATGGTTTTGAGGTAAGGAAAAGGGAAGGAGGAGAGAGGGAGGAAAAATAAAGGATGGGCACACTAGACACACTCAATACCAAGGTCAGGAAAATATTGCTCCTGTGACTTCCTGAGTACTGTGCCCCTTTTCTATACAATAGGAACATGAATCAAGGAAACCATGAAGAAAGTCTAATGTAAAATATTAAACCTGCAACTCTAGGTTGTAGGTTTAAAAATAAAATGTCAGTGGTGAAAAACAATCAAATTCCCAATCAGCAAGTTCCTCCCAAAACATTAAACCTTTTTTCCTCCCCTGTTTGGAAACAATTTCACTATCTAAAAACAAAAATTCATAAGTAAACTATCAACAAGAACAAGCACTCCACAGAGGGCATTAGCCCCACTATTCTGCCACCAAGCCTAGATTCCTCAGTCCATTCTCTGTGTTCAGGGGACATTAAGTCTAGGACATGATCCTTCAACAAGATAAGGCCTGGATTTATGACCCTATCCCCAAAAAAAGTATAAAGTTCTAGGACACTGTGAACTAGGTACCAGAATTCTTTGATCCTAAATCCACTCTGGAATCATCAAATCTCAGAAGCCTAATTCAGATATCCAATGCACATTTGAAAAAATAAAGATTTCCCCTAGTTGGTGCTGGGGTTGAGTAAAGACCTGCTCACAGCTGGAGGCAATTGTCCTGAGGCTGCTGTCTGCTGTTGGAGAGGAGAGAGAGTTTGTTGCTTTTCTTCTTTAAAAAAAAAAAAAAAAGAACAAAAAACCAACCAGCAAACCTTAGCAACTGATAGGAAGTTGTCACTTTATTATGATAACTCAGTACTTTTTTTTTTGTTTCCTATTGGAAACTTAGCATCTTATAATCCTTACAAGACTATTGGAAGTAGGTGGTAATTTTCCCACTGTATAAATAAAAAGACTGACCCTGAGTTTAGTTATTTATCAGGCTTATGAGTAGCAAGTCCACTGTTCTAAACCAAGTCTTCTGATGATGATGATGGGTAAGCATCAGAATCAGAGAAGTTTGTTGAAGATACAGATCACCAAGGATGGAATCTGTTCCGGTAAGTCACCAGGTGCAACCAGACTTGGGGTCCACACACAGGATGAGTGCTGAGTTGACATTCCTCCAACAGCTGCCCAGAGACTTGACTTAGGCTAAGTGTTCACAATGGACCATTAATTACCCACTGACCCAGCCTGACCAAATTTCAGTCAGGCTTCTCTCCTCCCCACAGTGCCCTGAACTTTGACTTGCCCCAAGCCTGAAGCAAACACTAAAATGCAGACTATCTGACCTAACAGTTCATCCAGGGAACTGCTGACAACAGATAAAAACATTTCCTGTCAAACTGCCTAATTCTGGTCACTGTGCGTCAGAACCTATTCACTTATTTCTCTCAAAGTTCCTTACTAAGTCTGTTTACTCTTCCTTATAAGAAAAGTCTTTTCCTGTTTGATTTAGAAATACTTGTAGACCTAAGCATCCTCCTCTATTTCAACACCCTTTTTGCACAGTATTTCCTTCCGCAAACCTAGAGTTTTATTTGACAAAGACCTCAGCTACTGACTGGGGCCTCAACCTTTTCAGAGGCTTCTCCACAGAGGAAAGGATTTGGGAGGCCATTGGGGATTCTTATGCATGAAATAAACTGGCTGGTGATTTGACCCCACAGATAGCCTTGGGGGTGCGCTCACAAAGAATATGTGTCTATATTCTGATCTTAGCTCAAGATTCAGTTTCTGGCATTTGAACATCAGGCCTATAGGGAACCTAAAATGAAAGGCCTTTTCTTTCCAAATCTTCTTAAAACTCAAAGTTAAAAGCGTCTGCTGTGAAATATTTCTCTCCAGAGATGTAGCCAGATCCACGCATCTTCCACAAACGTTTTACAGTTGTCAAGGCCCCTTTGTCCAAGTGGTCTTAAAAACTGACTGTTTTCCTCTTAGGAGCTGCCTCCTTGGTTTCCTTGACTGCCCAAGGTTGAGATGTGCATTTTTCATAAAGTATGACTAAGCAGAATCTAAACAGGCTGCTTCCCATCTTCCCTCCCAGCTAAACATTTGGCCTTGGCTTGGCAGAATTCTTGCCAGGAAATCACCCAAGTTCTTAAGACTGCTGATTTTTATGGGAAGAGGAAATGCCAAATGAAAAGAATTTCTCTCTAGATATAAAACTCCCTTCCCATCAGAATTAGAAAGCATTAGGCTGTTTCTAATCTAATGTTTAAAGACGATTTCATTTAGTAGTTGTTTCTATTAATAATTACACAATTATGTTCTATTATACAATTCTATAATGTTGCCAACATTGTCTTTCAAGCACAAGAAACAAATCTATTATTTATTCTTCTCTTAAAAATTCTATGGCAGGGCATGCTGTGTATATAATGCTACCAGCACAGAGCTGAAGAAACTAGGATACAGCTTTCTGAAAGCGCTTGCCTTCTTGTCTTTCCTACTCCCCTTGGACACTCAAAATAATAGAGATAACCAACAGGTTAATAATACCTAGCATGTACTGGGAAGAAAAACTAAAGTGGAAACATCTGGGCTTATATCTCAGCTTCCCACCCATTAAGACAAGTGTGTCCTAGGCAAGTCTCCTAATGACTTCAAGTCTTGATCTAGAAAAGGAAGCCAAGTAACACAACCTACCTCATTTGGTTGGAAAAGAGGCAATTTAAAAGAACTTTAAAACAGTAAAGTGTTTTAGAACATAAGCGAATAAAGTGCCATCATTGCAGTCTCCCAATCAACCCAGCTTTATAACTCCAACAAAACAGTTCTCATCTTTGTAGTATATGTCCTGAAGTCTTCACGAATGCTTTTGTCAAAAAGAGTGACTCAGTGAATGTTGGCACATTGAAAAATATACACGTGCATAATGTATGCAAATCTTTCTAAGATGAATCTTATGAAGTGAGGGAACATGCACCTTAAGTGTAAGCACAATAGCACCCCACTTGTCTAAGGCCTTATTTAAACCCTTTTCTATAATAAACAATAAGTTTACACAACTCAGAACTAATTATATACATAAAAGCATAGATTTTGTGTTTCTAATGGATCAGAAACTCACATTTTTCCAAATAAATCTTATCATCATGGGGCTAAAATATATTCTATTTCTCAACTGAAACTGAAGTAGAGATTGATTGTACAGGTTTCCCTCACTATTCCAAAATAAAGCATTCCCGTGAAACCTTCCCTAAGCTGAAATGGTATAAAGAAACAATGACCATTAATTTATATGGAAGAAAACTTTGTGCATCCTCAGACCCCCCCCAAAATAACCTACCAAGTCATATATAAAACCTAAAATAACACCAACACATAGTAAAAATAGAAATAATAGACCTTGTATAAAGCAGTTCTGACAAAAAGGAGCTTAAAGGTACGGCTGGAGGGGGTGGGGGGATAGGATAGCAGCTGCCTCTAAATCCGTTTTTGCAAAAATGTTGATTCTATTTTTGCTTTTATCATAAATGCACAAAAACGCTCTTTGACTTTCTTTGTATTAGCAGAAACAGGTACTAAAGCCGGTCTTTTGGAAAAGTCAAGTGGCACAATGCAAAACTTTGAAAAGTGGTGGATACCTGTACCATCATCTCACTATAGAGAAGGAAACAGGACAATCAAAAAGTGCTGTTTTTAGTATATATTGTTTCTCTCCTCCTGGGCCTTTAAAAAGAGTTGAAAGCCAAGGATATTATGTAACATTACCTTGTGTGGCGAAGGATGTCGGGGCCGGGAAGGGCAGATCGCGTGGAGAGCTGAACTCGGCTTCAAAAGAGCTGTCACCACACAAATTCCAAAGCGAAGACCCAGGGTACCTGGACCCTTTCCCAACAAGTCAGTCACATCTCCAGGGGTGTGCAGAACACAGCTTTAGAGCAGCAGCAAAAACAGCAGGACCTTGTAAGATTCGCACATCCTCTAGGTCCACACCCAACCAACTAAATAAGAAAGGGGCCAAGAAAGGGGGCGGTCGCAAGCTACCTCGAAGAAGTCCTCCAGGTGATTCTGATAAGCCCTGATTACTTCCCAGCTTGGGGGGAAAACTGGGCATCTCTGGTTTTATCTTTCTTTTCCTCAATCCTGAAGTGGTCCTGGCTTCAGGGCAAACTCCCCTGCTTTCCACTTTTTATAATTTTTGTCACTAATAAAAACATGAAATCCTGAGTTTCTTACATGTGTTGTATCAATAACCAAAGAAAACAAACTAGCAAAACACAACAAAAATTTATTCTTCAGCTGTGAAAATTACGGTGGTGGGGGGAGGAGGAGCAGGGGGCACTGATGGTGGGGGGTGACCCGCAGTGTAGGGGCACCGAGCTTTAGTGGGAGGTGAGTGAAGCATGCGCACATGTTGCGGTGTGAAGCTGTATTTGGTAACTATATAGTTACGTAAACAACTCGAGATCAATAAAATTTGGTTTAAAAAACTTGTAAAGAATTTTTAAAATCACATGTTTTGTAAAAAGGAAAATAAGCAATCCAGGGCAAATAGAAGACACCTGTGTTCTCACAACCCAGCAAACACCGCTCAGGATCACCGTATTGTGGAGTCTGGGCTGATAACCCAGAACACAATGTGACCCCTACCTTCAAAATAAAATTAATACCATCTTAGAGCCCAATACTTTAAGTCTCTATATATTCCTAATGTGCTGTTATTTTTAATGACTGCACAGTTTATCATAATTTATTGAAGAAATCTTCTATTGATATTTTGGCTCTTTACAATTTGGAACTCTCTAGGGTAAATGAAGATTGCAGAGGCTTTTGCGCCGTTGGTCTCTGTGGGTATCACCTGTGGGCTTGAATGCAGGAGGCGCTTGGAAGTGTGGGCACCTGGAGTGTGGTGTGGGCCTGCATAAGTGGGCACACACACCTGAGAGGAGACACAGGTGCTGACAGAATGAGCATTCTAAAGCAGCAGAGGACAGTGTGGAAGTGAACAGCCCCAGAGAAGACAAAAGAGCCCAGAGAGCCCCACCCCCAACCCCACTCCTGCCTGCCTCACTACAAATGTAGAAAGATCATTAAAAGCCTGAAAAAGCTACTGAGAGCTCTAGGACTCTCCTTTACCCATCTTCCTGGATCCATAGAGAACCTGCTCTGTGCCTTACTAGCATAATAAAATCGTATATTATAATAAGCAATTTATAGCTGTTTCTTTTTGTACTCCTGTGGTTATTCCCTTGCAGTATTACAGTCAAAATACAGAAGTTGAGTTAGTATTTGCTTTTATTTGCTCTTTGTCATATGGTAATCTTACCTTTGAATCTTCTTGAGTCACCTTCCAAATCAAATATGTTGACGTTATCTTTATTAATTACAGAAGCATCTAGTTCAACAATCAGTAAAAAAAAAAAAAAAAACATGGATTTGCCCACATGCTGCATATTAAAGAGAACAGAGGTCCAATGATAATTCTATTTTTCATTTAGGAACTCCACACTATTTTCCATTGCAACTATACCTTTTGATATTCCCACCCAGTGTACAAGGATTCCAATTGTTCCACCTCCTCACTAATGCTTGTTATCCAATAAGCCCACTTTTGGCCGCCTGATATTCAAAAAAATTAAAAGCAGTGTCCACGAGATATTTGCACACCCATGATTTATAATAACACAATTTACAAAAGCCAAGAGGAGACAACAACCCAAATGTCCATCCACAGATAATCAAAATGTGGTGTATATATAAAAGGGACTATCACTGAATCTTAAAAAGGAAATCTTGTCAGATGCTACAGTATGGATGAACTTGGAAGATGTTATGCTAAGTTAAATGAGCCAGTCACAAAAACAAATACTGCATGATTCCACCTGTATGAGGTATTTTAAGTAGTCAAATTCATAAAAACAAAAGGTAAAAGGATGGTTACCAGAGGTTGGAGGGTGAGGAGGAAAGCAGTTATCATCCAATGCAATGATATGTGACCTAATGTCATCCAAGTTTTAGCTCTACAAAATGGAAATTTTTCAGAAATCTGTTTCCTAACAATGTGAATATACTTAACATGACTGAAATATACACTTTAAAAATTATTAAAATGATCAACTTTATTTTGTCAGTTTTTCTCTGAAAAGAAAAAAAAGAACAGAGATCCCAGTGTACCTTCCTTTCTCTTTTTTTTTTTTAACCACAGTAAAAGAGAAAAAGTTGCATTCAACTTCATGTCTAAATATTACCGTCTGGGTTCTGACAATGTGTGTTCTCACAGATAAAACCTATAATCTAAAACCGTCAAACTCACGGACACAGGGGATTAAATGGTAGTTTGGTAATTTCCAGGCACTGCATCAAGGGGGCCATGGGGAGAGAGAGGGGAAGTGTTCAGTGATAAAGTTTCAGTTATGCAGGAGGAGTGAGATCACGAGATGGCTCTTACAACAGAGCCTATAGTCAACCATGGCACATTATACACACAAAATTTTACCAAGTAGGGTAATCCACTGTCAATTGCTCTTACTGCCATAAAAATAAAATTAAAATAGAAATTCTAATTTCACTAATAATCATAATAATACAAATCAGATAGCTGCCAATCTCTGAGCTTTTCTATGTGGCCAAGGATGATCAAAGAAAGAGGCTGGTATGTTAGCCAAGAAAGACAAAGACCCAGTGAACAAGTCTGGAGGCAAGGCCAAAAAGAAGCAGCTGCCAAAGGCAAAGTTCAGCACCAGCTTGGTGACCTAGTCTTGTCAGTAATTTAATTTTAATGATAAAGCCTCATATGATAAACTCTGTAAAGAAATTCCCAACTATAAGCTCATAATCCCTGCTGCTGTGTCTAAAAGAACGAAAATCTGCGGTTCCTTGGCCAAGGTGGCCTTCCAGGAGCTCCTCAGTAAAGGACTTACCAAACTAACTTCAAAACACAAAGCACAAGTGATTTACACCAGAAACACCAAGGAAGGAGATGCAACAGCTGCTGGCCAAGATGCATGAACAGGTCCCAAGTGTTTTATTTGAAAAATACAACTTTATTAAGTCAAAAAATATATACACATTGATTTTACAAAAAGAGATCAGGGACCAAGATGATCCTAAACGAAGACAGTTTCTTTCTAGACAGGGAAAGTCTGATGGTTCTGCCTCAACAGCCTTTACCCACAGGCCGCCTGGAGTCGGGACTACCCAGAGCTTTCTTTACAAAGAGTCCATTAGCCACGTCCTGTCAGCAGAAGCACAGAGGGGCATTTTCCCTCACATGCCTGACACTCTTGGTCACTGAAGTTCAGCTACTTTCCTGTATCTGTAATCTTTCAGTGGACCTTATTTTCCTTCCAACCGTGACTAAATGGACTTTTAATCAATTTGCACCGTATAGAAGGCCAGCCGCTTCCACATGGGATGGTGCTCCTGCACGCTTTGCACGGGTCAAGAGAGCCTGCAGCCTTCCAGCTAGTGGAGCTGATAATGGAAGACAGGACAGGCCCTTCACAGCCCTGGGGCGCTGTGGCTACAAGCTCCGGCCTGTGCTAGCAGGCAGGAAAATCCGCACATCCGTACAAGCACTGCCAGTCCCCTCCCTGCAGCTCTACTGTTTGGCTGAAAGCTGAAGAACCCGCTCCAATGCACCAGCTGGGGGAGGAAATGAATCTCACAATAGAAATGAGCAGTGCTCACCTCACTGGCTGCCTCACATTTACCTGCAGGCAGGTCCCTTGTTCCCCAGCATGTCCAACTGGGGCCATTATCCAGCTTGCAGGAGCTGGAAAAACTCGGTTTTATAATTTTGCAGAGTATTATTTGATCTGCCATGTCCCCATTTTCTCCTGCTACCAACACCACCATGCTCTTTGGGAACCCCTAGTCCACAGCGGGTTCCCTACCCCTGGTCTCCTATATGGAGTGTTGTACCTCCACTCCTTTGGGGTGTATACTCACTTGTGTTATCTTTTAACTTCTCATGTAGATGTCTCACCTCTACCACTAAATCGAGAGCTCCTTTAAGTCAGAGGTCATGAAGTTTGCTTCCCTGCCTCCCATTACAGGATTTATCTTAGGAAAATTATCAGAGACTGACTAGTGGTAACTATGACAACCACTCCAAAATTTAATTTCTTCCAGGAGTCTAAATGAGCAGTGATAGCCTATCCTCCCCTCCCTAAGCTCTGTCACCTGCTTCCTAATCCTCCATACATCCCAGGCCCAAGGTTCTGGAAACACCTGTTCTCCAGCCTTCCAAGAACCCTGGCAATCATAGAACTAAGCAAGGGATGACCAGAGTAGTCACTAAAATGTCTCAGATAAAATTCCAAACTACCTCAAATTTCCTCAGAAACAATCACAACATTCTCAGAAACCCTCAAAATCAACAAAACGCCATATTCTAGGAGGGATTTTACACAGTGCTGAATACAGATAGGAATGAACACAGAAGTCCAGAAGGAGGTGGAGAGCAGTGCTCACCTCCTAGTGGAGGGAAAGGACATAATCAGAATGCCTGAAACACTGACTAGTCTCTCCTTGAGATTCTAGACACTTGGGGTCCCTTGTTTTCTGATATTGATTATGGCAGAGAAGACAGAGGCCAAGCTGATCCATTCTGTTCATATGATTTCACCTTATACTTTTTGGGCATACAAAAGCTTAAAGATAATCCTGTATCTTTGCCATTCAAAAACTGACACTGAGCCAGTTTGTTTTTTAATCATTTTCTTTTTACACCAAAGACTCTTTTTAAAATCAGGATAAATTTAAATATATGATTAGTTATTGCTTCCATTTGGAATGTTCCAATACATCCTCAGGAACAGATAAAATGAATGAGTGGATTCTCTCTATACAAATATATATGTGTACAAACATGTGTCTGTACATATGCACATATCTACATATAAATACATGTTTGTATGATGTTCAATTGTGTAACAGCTTTTATGCACACATACAGACATCTTTTTATCTTTCATCCTTATTATCTCTTTGTCCTTTCTCTCTTCTGAGACAGCCATTCTGCTTGCCTTCCACATCATTGATTTGAGGTCCAGTAATGTTCATTCTCATTACAGCCTCTAATGAGAATTTAAATTCCATTTTATTTTTAATTTTTCCATCATTTCTTATTACATTAGTTGTCCTGATCTGCTTTTGTTTCAATAGACACCAAGTCTTCTAACTTTTTATTGAGGCAACTAGTTATCAACTTTTCCCTGTGGTCCCTATTGTAAATAATCATAATTCTACTCTTCCTCTGAATTTGCAGAATGACCTAGTTTCTTACTTATTTTGCAGAAAGTTCTGTCTCATAGGAAACATTCTTCTTCTTGTTTTTTATTTTATTTTTAAATAAAACTCATTTTAAAACTCAAAAATGAGGAGATCTCTGTTCGTGCCTGTATTTTCCTAGAGATAGAAGTTTAGAAGCTTCTTGACCCACCATTTAAGTTCCACTGATTCCTCATTAAAATCACTTCTCTAACCTGGTTAATTCAGACTAGTTCCAGTCTTGAAAGGACTTTCCTCAAGGGCAGCTCTGTTTGGCATCTGTAACATCTTCCCCAACTCTGGCGGCTTCTCTGCTGTGAACAGATGGAATAAATAAAATCCTCTCTCTGCACCTGCCTTCCGCACCTTACAGGTGGGGTCAACACCAACAATGATACACGAACCCTACAAGTCCCTCACCACTCCCTGCCCACTGGAGGTCCCAAGTGCTAAATAGAGGTGTTATGATGAATGTGAGAACAGAGGTTATATTGTGGTAGCATTATTTAATGTCAACAATCATCCATGTAGTAGCAGAGATGGATAATACAAATCTTGCATTTCACAGGCAGGCAGCCTGTAGCAAGTCAATTTTAGTTCATTTGTTCTTCTTTTTTTTTTTTAGATTTATTTATTTATGCATACAGTAACTGGGTATAGGCCAGAAGTGTCGGAGGTGAGAGGATTCACCAGAGACAGAGTGGGGAGCAGAACAGGCAGACTGACTGAAATACACTGCTGAGGGGAGCAGTGGGCAAGACAAGAGAGGTCTGCTGCACCATGTGGGTCACCTCCCTGGCTGGGATCGAACTTGTACTGTGGTGGCTGCAGCTAGCTTCACAGTGCTGCACCTTAACCCCTTGTGCCACCAGGGAGCTCCCTGCCACCCCAATCTTAGTTCATTTCCAAGCACAGGTGAACTGCTGGTATATTTTTCAATCCAGTTCTTCAGCCATATAGTTTGTGGAAATTTCTCTCTAATTCCAAAAACAGGTTAAATGTCAATCATATTACCCATATTTTTCAGTGTCTTCTAGGTACTTGATTTAGAAGCCAAGAGAGACTATGTGGAAACCATTTAAATCCCACTCAACACATTCTTTAGAGTCTTCTCATTAGAATCTTCTCATTAGTGTCAGGACTCAACTGTAAGAATTATCTCCAAAGCTAAGAAGATGGCAGGATAGGGAATATGAAGGCTGGAAAAACTCAGTCCACTCCTCCTAAGTCTGTACATTCATCTCTCTCTGGAGCATGGAAGCTATTGATATAAATGCAACTCTAAGGACTTCACCCCTTTGGTGTTTACACTGTTCTCCCCAGAGCACACCTGTGGGAATCCAGTCTAGAATCCATGCCTGGAAACTTAGAGGCAATCAAACCAAAATTAAAAACAAATACAAATGGGAAGCCCTGCTAGTAACTAAGACCTTTAGACTCTAGTCTGGCTCCATTCCCACCTGGCTGTATGACTTTGGGGAAACGCCTTTACTCTAAGCCTTGGGACATTCATTCATTTAAAAGTTGTTGTTCTACATTGGTGAATATCAGTGAGGAGAGATGTTACTGCAAAAACTGTACCACACACAGAGAGCATGGAGGAAATAAAAGCTTCAGAACACCTAAATCTCTACCCTAAGAGGCAGCCAATCTAAAATCCTACAGTTTTATAAAAACTGAATTTGGCAAATGAGAAGTGGAGATGTGGGTGACATTTGGTCCTACATCATGAAGACCCATAATTCCCCTGACATGCCAAGAACCACTTTTGCCAAGATTTCTGGAAAGGCTTAACTCAATATTACTTTTAGGCTAGTGTGTGCTGCCAAGGTTGTGATGTTCCTTAGATTGCCAACCCAGCTGTACTACATTCAAACTATGACAAACATAAAACCTATTAAACCAAACCAAGCACAATGTGGTTTAGGCAAATGTCTATTGCACAAAATAAATCATTTTATTTATTTGTTTTTCTTTTTTTCCAGTGGCATGAAGAAACAGAAAACGAGAGCATTTTAGTTTCAGCATGAAAAGGGTAAATGGCGCCCTCTCGTGGTAGTTTTGTTGTGTTTTTACAAGTTCCACATTGGTCCTCAGGGTAGTGCCTTCACAGATAATATAAACAACATTCTCTAAGTTCTATACTTGACAACCATATAAAGCAAGTCTTTTTCACATTAAACATAGGTATGGATATACATATACACACTCAATACACACCTAGACACATACAAGTGCACACCACAAACATACCGTAAGCATTAATGCGTACATGGAAGTACAATGCATGCTCTATAATGTATACCTAACAACACCACACATATTCACTACATAAAAGTGCATATGCATCCACACATGTTCACATGCACATGTGCTCAAACATACCCACTCACAGTTAAACAGACATATGTGCAGACATCTATACAAAGTTATGTTTGTGTGTTTTATTCATACACACACACACATACATATAAACATATGGCTCCAACACCAACACATCCCTGCCTAACCAGTTCTCCAGTGGAACTTCTGTAAGAATTCCATTACTACCTTTCCCTCTCCCTTCTACCATCACATACCTGGAATTAGAAAGATGAGGGTCCCACTGATGGCTCCCAGGTCACACATACCAGCTGTGCCCTGGGGATCCCTTTAGAATGACAGGTCCTGGAGCAATGTCGTGCTTTCTGGACACTTAGAAAAACAGATGCCTCCTGTAACACCACTGTTCTGCCTCCTGACTGACTTCTGTATATGAAATCTCTTCTAAGTGGCCCAACCGGTGCTCAAATCATATCCAAATCACTATTGCAAGAAGTCTGACGTCTCAGAAAGAAAGGTTAGTTTTCTGTAGGACAACAAGACACACAAGAAAGATTAAAGCAAAACAGCCAATCCATGGCTCCCACGCTATCACTGTTACCAGAAAAGAAGCAGACCCTTAAAAGAAGAATTTCTGGAAGTGTATTACAGTCAAGTAAGAGAGCCTCTACGCCATAGACAGAAGAAAATATCTAGACTAGCTATTGGTTAAAGGCAGTCCTTCCTTCCTTTTAATATTCTCTCTAGTACAATGAAGACCTTCAAAGATTGCTATCTATGAAAAATATCCTTAGACCAGACACTTCTGAGCTATTAAATTACCAGTGTCAAACTTTAAGAGTGTCTCTCACAAAACCAGAGGAGATACAAGATGGCCAGGTGCTAACTTGCCCCTCAGAGGGCTACAGGAGATAAAGCACTTACTGGCCTTTCACCACTTGGCCCTGCCTTATACTTGGCATTTCTGCTCAGCACAGTGAGGACTTGGCATGGAGAGAAGCCATCCCAAAGCAAAGCAGACAGAATTAAACACTTCCCTCACCCAGTCCTGAGGCCAAAAATAAAATGTGCAATGACTGCCTTCTTGTAAATCACCTTCATTTAATCGGTCTGCATTCTCCTATTTTGTGGCAGATGGACTACATACCAGATGTGACAAGACAAAGCAACAAGACATTTATTTGAATGAAAGAAAAGTTTTTTTAAAAGGAAGTTTTTTAAATACCTCCCATGGATAAGACACTTGGTAAGTCCTCACAACAAATCTATACAGTAAGTATAACCCCTTCAACCTTGCCACTAGGTGACTGAAGCTCATAAATTCAGCTTCAGGGATGATGCCCACAGTTATTACGCTGGGGAACTGGGATTCAAACCTAAATTTCTGATTGCCTCATTCCTGTGACTCTTACGACATGCGTGCTTCTCACCCTGTTAGGCCATGTCCTACCCCAAATACTTCACCAGCCATGCTCTTGGCTAACTTGTATTAAAAAAAATAATAGGAGCTTTTTTTCATTTTCCAAATATGAATTATTTAATTTTCAAATACAGAATTACTATATAATCATATTTACTCTATACTTTCCAACTACACAAGCATCCGAGCTCCACCAGAGATTATAATGATTCACTGTTTCCCTCACCACTGTTATTATGCTGTAAAGGATGAAAATAACGGATTTTAAAAAACTGAAAAGGAAGTTGAGGCAATTTCTAAGCAAAGTAAACAGCAAGAAAATGTAAAAGTACAATCATCTTGGAATAAAATATCCCAAAGTAAAGTCTGGCTCACTTGAGAGTTGGCGTCTTCATTTATTCATTTGTGATTTCCCACATACTTTAAAAGATGGTGAAGATGAGTCATAAGTTTTTTTTGCTGTGAAAAATGCTTTATAAGTTGGAAAACTATACAAAGGAAGGCGAAGTGCTATTTTTGGATACTCTGACATCTGTAATTGAATTGTTTCCTGTGACTTGAATAAACCAACATTCATATTAAAAAGCAGTTGCTCTCTTCCTTAAGCAGATGAGAACATAACACTCTGAAAGAAAAGTGTCTCAAAAGCCTATGTACCCCTAAGTTTCTGAAGAATGGAGATTTTTGGTGTTTTGTTATTTTTGTTTTTTATACTGCCCTAGGAAGTGTGGTTTAGTGAAAGAAAGAGCATACCCTTCAGATTAAAAATCTTGGATCTGAATCCAGTTTCTACACACACTAGTTAAACATTAAACAACTTTGTCTTAACCTCATTTCCTCATCTTGCTAGTGATATGTTTACCTGTACTTCAGGCTTATAGTAAGGAACACATGAGATAAAGTATATGAAATCTATATACATACTAAGTATGACATTGCATTTACTTTATCAACAACCTTGACCATGAAATCTCTCTCTATACAGAGTAACTATGACATGCATTACTTTAGCAGCATCCTTGACCATGAATCAGAACGAACACAAGCTATCTTTTCATTAAAAGTTTATTTTATTCAATTTAAATAATAAGGGCTGTATATCCTGCTGTTTCTGAAGGAAGAAATTACCTAACCCACCTAACCAAATATGTGATGCTTTATGATGATCAAACATTTCAGCTCCCATACCTTCTTCTCTAAAATATTAAGATGAAATTCTTGTACCTCTCTTTTGAACACTTATGTATGAATAATATTTACATTGTTATTCCATGCAGCCCCATTCAGCAAAGACCCAACAGGAAGCAGGATGGGGAGGAGCTGACTCTCAGCAGCGCCCCCTAGTAGAGCCAGGTGCAAGTGTACACACAGCCTCCATTCATAACCTCCATTCATTCAATGGAATAGCCTCCGTTCGTAGTGATGGTTATTTTCCCAAGTGTATTTTCAAGACACTTGCACAATGTTAAGCTATCTTCACAATGTACACTGAGGTATACTAATGTGAGGGAGCTAATTTTATCTGTTTTACATCTATTAAAATGTAAAAAAATAATTATGTACTTAAACATCTTTCTAAAATATTTAGAGGAAATGCTTTTACCAAATCCTGCATGGTTAGAACATTAGCAAGTCTGCTAAAAATATTGAAAATACCCTTCCTACTCATAATTCTAGGGCTATTGTGGGATAATTAATATTAATCATGAGCAAAATAACAAGTATTTTCCCCAAATGGCAAGTTATATCCTTAACACAGATTCTAAATACCGAAGAACACAATTTTTCGGTAAGTGATAAAAAAAATAAGAAAAATGTCTATAACTTGATGGGGGGGATGGATACTGCTGCAAAAAAAAAAAAATTTGAATTTATCCTGAAATGTCAGTGTTAGAAAAAATACACAATCCCATATATACAAACACCTAGACTCTTCAACTTGTGATATCTTTTTCTGAGGGGCTGATTCCTTATTCCTGCCACCAGTGTGCATTCAGTCCTGATCCCAGCTGGGCCGCCACTCAGCCCCACCCCACTTGTGTTTCTGATTGGAACATTGGCCATGAGATGTCTGCTGTTTCATTGGTACATGAATGATTTAAATTTTCTCATTTTAAATGGGTGTCCTTCATTGGTAAAGGATGAGGAGTGTCTTGAATATAATTGTATTGAAAAGTGTTTCTTCAGTTCTTCTATTACATTATTTCAGTCAGTGATTAGGATTTAAATTCCAGAGATATTTAATAGAGAAATGTTCCTGTAGGAAATAGTTTAAACAGCCTACATCTGAGTGATACTCTCAAATGATTCCATGGGGAAATTAGTATCTACTTAATTCAACAAACATTATATTGTCAGATGCTAAAGGATCCATTGGAGATCATTCCTGAGTTTATCACTGGAGACTTAAAATTCTAAGAATAAAAACATGAGGGGAGCAGGAGGCAAGACAGGAGAGGTCTGCTGTGCCATGTGGATCAGCTCCCACATCTACCTCCATTCCCTCTGAATCCATAATAGACCACTAACCAATCACACTCTTCTTCCTTCTTAGCCCAGAAGTGACCTCAGAATACTTCCCAGCTCATCCCACAGTCAACCCAAAATGTTGGTGTGTTGGTGCTTACCCAAGAAATGAAATCTCTTTGCTATGTCTAGCACAAACAAATAAAAAACAAGTGTTCCAAACAAAATCACACATTTAAGAATTCAATTACAGCAAAATAGTAGCTCCACTTAACAAGAAATGCTAGACTTAAGGCTGACAATTATGAAATAGTATAAAGAGCAAATACCTGACGAGAAGAGTCAAAGGCAGACTGTGTTGTCTTTTTTACCTATTTGTTTGACATTACAGCCTAAGTAAACCTGATTGAAATCTATCCCAGTGTAGAAAAAATAAACTTTTAAAAATTAAAATTGGGGTCTCCCTGGTGGTGCAAAGGGGTTAGGTCTCAGTATTATCGAGCTATCTGTAGTCACTGTAGCATGAATTCAATCCCCAGCCAAGAAGCTGACCCACATGGCACAGCAGACCTCTCCTGCCTTGCCTCCTGCTCCCCTCAGCAGTGTATTTCAGCAGATCTGCCTGTTCTGTTCCTCACTCTGTCTCTAGTGAATCCTCACCCCCTGCACCTCTGACCTACACACCAGTTCTTGGATGCATAAATAAAATATCTTTTTAAATTAAAATAAATCAGTGTCTGCTATAAGGTTGAAATTTTTTTCCAGTTTGGGATGACATCTTTTCTTTTTTTCATGAGGCACAACAATCTCAGCCAAGGGACTCAATATGGCTTAATTTCTTTTGTTCTAACAGCTTTCTTTGCAATATTTTCACCATTCTTTATGTAGTATTCATTATCCAGAATGTTCAGGCACATATTAGCAGTTTCCATCATTGGCCAATGGGATTTTTCAAAATGATGGCAGCATTTCAAGTCAGTCTGCAGTCCTTTATAGATTCTCACTGGTAATTCAATGCCACCAAAAACATTTGGTCTGCAGCTTCCTAGCTTTGGAGCTACACTTCCCGAAAACGCTATCATTTTAGAGCCATTTTCATCAACTGTACTGTTTTATTAAATGAATCACAAAATGCCTCTTCATTCATTTCCTTTCTGAGATAACTTTTGAAAGTACTATAATAGAATAAACCATTCAAATCTTGGGTTACCTCCTGTTTTTTTTTTTTTTTTACATCCTAAGCTGTGCAAGAATTTTGGACTATCTTCACAGCTAGAGATAAGAAATATATAACACACTCAAACTGAAATACATTCTATTTGGGGGGTGTAGAGCATCAGTTTTTGCCTTTGTTGGAGATGAGGGTCTTGCCTGCAATCAAACTACCCAAGCATTTATATATGGGCACCAAGAGGAAATGTCTTTAACTTCAGGAACTTTAAAAAGATAAGAAGAATTGTCAGTATGACTGAATTCACATTTGCCAGTAAAGATTGTAAGCAGTTTATTATGCATAATTGTATGTAATGATGTCTAAGGTTTAGTAACTGATGATAAACTTTAATAGTCTTGACTAAGGGAACAACTGTGGGGGTCTTTATTCAAACTCTGTGTTGAATAAAATAAAAAATATTCAACCTCTGCTCCCTATCATTGTTCTTTTCCTGAATATCTCAGTTTAGAATTCATTTACTCACACAGATTATTTACTCTCACTGTTATTAACCCTGGGACACTGCAAATGCTCTAGCTCTCCTCTGCCTCCATGCCCAGAGCTTGGTGTCTGCATAGCAGCTTCACTATAATTTTGAAAGACATGTGAGCACCTGCACTGAGGGAGGGAGGAAGCTCTGTCTGTTGTAGTGATATAACTACAAATGGATTCAACATTTTCATTGTTCTGTGAGACTTTCTGTGCAAAAGCAATACATGTTCTCCTTATAAAAGTGTCTGAGGATATTTGTCATTATAAAGGAGCCTCAGGCCTAGTTACTGGGGAACCATCAGAAGCAACCGACCTGGTTTCTGATTTTCCTGAGCTAAATATCCTGAATATCAGAGCAGAATCTTGGCTGGAGAATTAGACTGAATATCATCAATACCAACACAAGAGTATCTTCATGGCCCTCTTTGGCTGCAAGGAACATGAAACCACAAGAAATGGAGTTTTGGTACCAGATGGTTCCTCCCCTAGGAAGAATATAAGGGAACCAAATAAGGATCAAGGAAAGGAATGAAACAATAATAACAATAACAACAAAAACCAAAAATGAAAATGAAAAGACAAGGACAAATTGGGGACACTTGGTGGGGAGGGGCGGGGGAGGGTTGAGGGCAAATGGGAGCACGGGGGACTGAGGTGATGGTGCACTGGTGATATGGTGATGGGGAATACAGGGGGATTACAATTGATGTCAAATATATATAAATTTTTAAAAAGTTAATTAAAAACAAATAAATGGAGATTTGGGCCTCCCTGGTGGCACAAGGGGTTGAGTGCTGCACTGTGAGGCTTCTGCAGCCACTGCAGTGCAAATTCAATATCCAGCCAGGGAGGGGACCCACAAGGTGCAACAGAACTCTGTTGCCTCGCCTGCTGCTCCCCTCAGCAGTATATTTTAGTCGATCTGTCTGTTCTGCTCCCCACTCTGTTTCTGGTGAATCCTCTCACCCTCCACACAGCTCTGGCCTGTACCCCAGCTCTTGTATACATAAATAAATAAAATCTTAAATAAAAAAAAGAGAGAAATGTAGATTTACTTTTTCAAATGTAGAAAAGAAAATAGAGATGATACCGTTGAATCCTATTGGTCTTTAAGTTGTTTATTTTTATTTATTTTTTTAAGATTTTATTTATTTATGCATACAAGAGCTAGGGTACAGGCCAGAGTCCAGGGAGGTGAGAGGATTCACCAGAGATAGAGCAGGGAACAGAACAGGCAGACTAACTGAAACACAGGGCGAGGCAGGAGAGGTCTGCTACACCACGTGGGTCCCCTCCCTGGCCGGTGGCAGGGATCGAACTTGTGCTGCAGCGGCTGCAGTTTGCTTTATAGTGCGTTGCTTAACCCACTGCATCACCAGGGAGGCCCTATTTTTATTTTTAAAGACTTATTTTTATTTACTTATGCATGGCAGTACTGGAGTGTAGGCCAGAGGTTGGGGTTGGGAGGGGGGGAGGCGGTTAGGTGAAAAGATACGCCAGAGACACAGTGAGGAGCAGAAAAGGCAGATCGACTGAAGTACACTGCTGAGGGGAACAGCTGGCAAGACAAGAGAGGTCTGCTGAGCCATGTGGATCACTTCCCTGGCCCGGGATCCAACTCATGCCATAATGGCTGGTAATACTTTGATAGTGCTGAAACTTAACACCTGCACCACAGGGAGGCCCCTGTCTTCCTTCTTTAAATTCCTACTTCACTTAACTAACTCTATCTTATCTTATGTAGCTAATCCACTGAGCTATATACTCCACTATTGGTTCATGCCACAGTCTTGACTCTTGATCATTGAACAAGTGTTCCCTAATCCAGGAGTTCCTCTTGGTACCTACCCTAAAATTCGGCACATATCACATCTTCAATGAGTACCACTGATAGCAGAGCATTCATTATTAATTAAGAACTTGACTAAACATATATATCCTTTAAGTATCAGGCATCCAAAATAAAAGCTAACAAGTCTCAAAACTGAAATCATTCAGGCTGAGCCTTTATCAAGGATCTTCTTGGTCAATGACTAGGCCTCAATGGAGTAGGTATAGGATGGCAATTGGAGAGTAACCAATGAACTGTCCTCTAATCCCACTACGAGTTAAAGTCTGGTCTGCAGCGGTTATCCCAATTAGCACCAGAGTAGGTCTTCCTAATGCCAGTGCCAGAGCAGATGTCACATCCTCACTCCAGCCTCCCATGAAAATGCTAAATCCAGCATCATCCTCGCATACCCCCAAGTCAGACCATGAGCCTTCAGCAGGAGTCTGTTCAAGGCATGATGTGATGGCTGGCGCTCATGCGGACAAGGTGCATGCCGTGTGCACAGAGCTTCAGTGAGCGGGAAGGAATCTGAGCCCCCGGGCAGTGGGCCATGTGGGCAGTGCCACCACAGCTGCTCCAGACCACCAATCCCAGGCTCTCACATGAGAGAAAAGTAAGATTCTATTACTGGTGTTGGGGGGTTTCTAATATTCTCAGTTCAATTCAGTCTTAGCTGATACAGAACTTTATGCCTGAAAGTGGAAGAGTGCTTAGAACCAAACCTAGAATAAATGGCACAGACTTAGTTCAGGCTACTGGGGGGAACTGAAAAGGACATGAATATAGGATGGAGAGCTGATGTCCTGGTTTTGAAATGCCAGGATGCATGAATATACCACCCTTTGCTCTACCTGGGACATCATGTGCTGACCAAGATGAAGCAATCAGAGAAATGGTAGGGAAAACATCAGGATGCTGTAGTTTAGTGGGATTTTTGTTGCTGCTGTTCTTGTTTTTCACTATGAAAGAGATCAACTCAGACCAGAGCTAACAAGTGTGCAAGCTGAGATGGAAAGCTAGAAACCTTATAATGAATGTTCCTTCTGCCTGCAATTTGGAACTTTGCAGGACTGCTTTTCCATCCCCAACTGAAACAATGATAAGCAAGCTTCAGAGCTGCAGCCTTAACAAGAGATTACTGATGTTCTGGCATACTAAGATCACAGAAAGCTCGTAAAATTCTGCTGGCACAAATCAGATTAAGAATGTGGCATTCCCATCCAAGCCCATTATTACATACAGCCTCAAGATAGGCAACGGAAGTTGAAAGAGAGAAGAAGAGCAAAGCATAGGAACCAGTCTGCTGGTTTTGAACACAAAGTATCTGTGCTGATTCTTCTCCCCGTACAAAGAGTGCTAAAATCTTCATTGAGATACCACTCAATGAAGAACCTGCCTAAGAACAAAGATCACATGGTAAGGGAGTTCTTCCCAGCAAGAAGAACCAGGGGTTCCAGAGTTGCTAATCTGGAAGCTATACTCCTGCTACAGAAAGCAACAGGACTATTTCTGCCAGCAAAGATTTGCTCATAGGCATTGGACACTGCCTGTGATGTGTTGTCCATGTCCCCCTTTACCAAAGAGGAGTTTACATTGTGGTTATCCTGTTTCTACTCCACCACTAGATATTGTGCTACTTTGGGGGCAGAGAGCTGGTATTTTAGTTTACGGATTGCTGGACCATAAACAGTCACCTCTAGGTTATATAGGTTATATGGGAAGGAGTCACCTATAGGTTATATGGGAAGGAGTTTCTACCCCTCAGAGTTTCTGACTGAGGCTGCATGGGACTTGGTGCTGTCTACCTTGGGGATGTACTCTTTGTACAGGGAGAAGAATCAGCACAGATACTTTGGGTTCAAAACCAGCAGACTGTCTCAGAGCTTTTTGGCTGTCCCCCAACCAGTTTGTCTTTTCTTCCATGATATTAGTGCTTCCAATTTGTAACTGGACACGGGGACATCTTAAATACTGATGTGGTAGAGAATGAAAATTTGTCAGAGTCTGCATGTGCTCTGAAAGGAGAGTCTGAAGGAATTGCTAAAAGTCTAAAAGTGAGATGGAAAGAAAGAAAAGAGTCAAAAGTGACTCCGTGTTTTGTGACCTGATCAACTAAATAACGAAGCTACCATTTGTCTGAGACAAACAGACAGAATGGTAAGCATGTCAGGAGGAAGAAAGTTCAACGTGTCATTATTTAAGAAACCTCTGCAGAGACAGAGCAGGCCATGTGTTATACATTGAAGCTCAAAAGAGATGCGAGGGCTGGAGATCAATATGTTGAAATCATTGACTCATAGGCTACTCAATGCCCTAGGCAGCCAGTATATATGGAGATGAGAAACCCCCAATTGAGACTTGGGACCCTCCAGTGCTTAGAGGCTGAAAGAAAAAGAGGATCCAGGAGGAATATTAAGAAGCAGCAGCCAGTGAAGAGAAGAAAGGACCTCAGGAGCTGGAGAGAGATCATCATATTGAATGCCATTCAAGGTTTGACTTGGTTGAGTCTTGAGGAGCTGTGTCAGATACAGACATGTGAAGATCATTGCTAAATTGAAAAAAAAAAAAAACCACTTTGTTATTCCAGAAGGTGGTGGGACACAAGATTGATGAGAATAGAAAAAATAAAAGAGGAATGCTAACCTCACGGATAAAGTGTTAAGGGAAAAAGAAGTGAAAATAAAACAAAGATTACTATGTGCCCTGCCTAGTGTAATCTTCCAGTTGTCTCTGCCTTTCTTTGTCATTGAGTTATTTTATAACTTTGTAAGTTATATAAACAGCTGACAGCAAAGCAAATGATTTGTGTCCAAAGAACTGCAAGTGAAATTTGTTCAGTGAAGGAAGATGCACTGATATTCCCAGCTGTGGAATAGTTATTTGCAAACACGACAAGTTATTGTGTCTTAGATTTTAACCCATTTTGTATCTATCACCTAGCAAATCCATTTGAACATCACCTATGTAAATGTCTCTTCTTTGAATTCTCTTTTGAGTCAGTTATTTATACATATATATTCTCTAATTAATGACTGAGCTAAATAAAAATCCATGGCATGCTTTCATTTTATACTTCTCCATAAATCATGACTTTATCTTTCTGAATTGTATCCTTAACACTTTTCCTTACCCAGATCTTCTGAAATAACAAAAACCACAATTTAAAATGATAATCTCATGCCAGCACTAAAAATAAGAAAGTCACCCAACAGTAGATCAGAAATCAAAGAATCCTTGAAGACATTAGAATGCACTTGGCATTAGAACCACTGGAAACACAAAGGATGAATAATTGCAACTCCGCTGCTGTGGGGGGAGCTGCAGTTCCTGCCAGCAGATCAGGAAAACCACACTCAGAATTCTCCTCAGACCTCAACAAAAACAGACAGACAGTAGCATCCACCCTGGTCAGGCCTCTCTCCCTTCCCCAAAGTTGAGAGCAAGCGTTTGCCCTCAGGGTAAAACAGAAAATTCCTTTTTAAAATAGCAAGCTTGCTGAGGAGAAAGAAGAATGAATGCTCCTAGCATGGACAATGGGAGACCAAAGCACAGGAGAGTCTGGGGTAACTTGAACCTCTATAACGGAAAAGGAGAAAACATGGAAAGATTAGACCCAGGAGTAAAACTCAATTCCAGCAGTCCTCCCTGAAACAGAATAACTGCAGCAAATGGAATCTTGTTTCCTACCTACCCCTCATTCATATAGTTACACAAACCTACGCTTCCAATATTTTTAATCATTGGAGAAAGATATGTACATGGTCACTATGGTGGCACCTTTCCCAGCCTCGATGATCATACAAAGAATAATGGAATAATATTAACTAATACTGATAAATTCCTTTTTAGCAGAAACTAGATATTATCTGTCTCATCTGAGATTCCTGTTTGTTTGGCCTGCCTTGTGATTTTCCCAATTTGTAAAGTACTTTCCTGGTTGGAAGAAATGTAAACTAAATGGGAATTGAATAGGCCTCTGTTCCCCTCGATGATGTGGGGAAGACATCTCCCCATGTGTAGAAGGGCTATGTCTCCCAGGAAGCTTCTATCAGAAGGGGGAGCATGTTGACCACCTCCTCCCAAGACAGCCTGAAACACCTCCAAGTTCTAATCAAACGTCAGATTAATTCATCACGGAGCAACATATCTGACAATAACAATGCCCAGATTACCAGCCAGAATATTTCCTGGTATTCGTGCATAAGCATCTATTAGAGCGATAATTCTAAGCAATAATAGGTAACGTGTGATGTGACATATACCTTATTTACCTTTCCCTGTAGCTGAGTCATCCCTGGAAGATGACCACATATTAGGCACACAATTCAATGCTTTTACTAACTAAATGATATGGGACTCTGGAGCGCCACTAGAACACAAAAGAAGGATAATTGGGGAACTGATTAAAGATTTTTTTTGCATGGAAAAGAACACGTTTAGGCCAGAGGTACAGAGGGTGAGGGCTTACCAGAGACAGAATGGGGAGCAGAACAGGCAGATCTACCAAAACACACTAATAAAGGGAGTAGTGGATGAGACAGGAGAGGTCTGCAGAACCATATGTGGGTCAGCTCCCTGGCCAGGATCCAACCTAGGTCATCTCAGTGAATGTGTTGAGAGTTAACCCCTACGTTACCAGGAGCCCTGATTAAAGATATTTCTATAGCCCTCAAGACTGTACTGTTTCGTCAGTCCATTACATTGAAATAACATCAAATTTTTTCTATTTTAAAGTTAACTTCAAAAGTGGTGGACAAGCAAATCCCTGGAAAACAATGAGAACACAGGACAAAATGAAAACAGAAGAAAACACTGAGATATAACACACCATAGTCGTTTGAGGGAGGGGTATGGAAATGAAGAGTGAAAAGGATGAGGGAAAGGAGAATTTGCTAGGAGTCCTCCACTTGCCACTTCAGACTTTACTGAAATGGGAATTTAGGATTAAGAGCCCCTTGAGTGTCATTGAGACAAAGGAAAGGACACTGAACAACATTTAAATCATCTTTCTCTGCAAAACAAATCAAAGAGTTGAGACATTTTTATCCCACATAATGGAAAGTCAGGTTTCAACCTTTCAGAAGAATAGGGGATTTTAAAATTGAAAATAGAGTTTGGGAATTAATAGTATCATTAACATTTTAAAATGCTGTTCCAAGCACATATTCTAGAAAATTGTAATAATGTGAAGCTCCCATATTTAACAGCCCACTGCTTCTATATACCCTGCTCTAAGAGCAAACATGTCAAATCTAAGAAGGGGCACATATGCCTTTCATTCATTTTTATATTTACAAACAATAGGCTTTTCCCAATAGCCCCAATAATTTCAATTTTATTTACATTAATACACTGAGCAATGCCTTTGACTCTCAGGGCAATTAAATCCAAGTTGTTAGCAAGTTTTAATTTTTAGATGTAAGCGAAATATAAAATCAGATTGTGAACATAATTCCTAAATCTCACAATGCAAGTACAATTAAAGAGAAAGCAAAATAATGTTATTTTTCTAATATTTTCATTTTGTACTTGCAACAACAGTAGGATCTCTGAGGCAGAAGAGTATTATCCCAACCTCATAGATGCACCTCACCAGATTTGTCTTTTTCCCTTTATAGCATTAAGGACATGCTTAGTCAAGAAGGAAAAAAACAACAAATTTCATCTTGGCTCTACCACCTAATAACTGAGGCTTTGAGCAAGAATTTCTTGGAGCTTTGGTTTCCTCATTTATAACTCAATCCCAGATGCTCTCCTGAGTTCCAGATATGTAAATCCAACTATCTTTCTGACATCTCCATCTGGACAATTCCAAAGCACCTCATGTAATAAGAAACTAGCTTGTGTTTGTTCTCTCCCATTGTTTGTTCTACCATGAATTTGTTCTCTCCCATTGCTCCTCATCCATCCACTTGAGCTAGCCAGAAATCTAAAACCCATGTTTAACATCACCCTCTCCTTTTTGTCCAACCTATTGCCAGGTTTTGTTAAATGTGTACCTTTCATTCCTGCCCACCTCTTTCCATTTCCACCACAGCATCACCCCCATCCAAGTTTCATTTTCATCATGACTACTGAGAAAACTTCTTCACTCACCTACCTCCCTCTACTCTTGGTCCAGCAATCCATCATCTGTCCACCCATCAGCAATTTTTATTTTGATTTTTTGAATTTTTACTTTTTCTTAAAGGTTTATTTTATTTATTTATACATGCAATAGCTGGATTGTAGGCCAGAGGTGAAGGGGGTAAGAGGATTCACCAGAGACAGATTGGGGAGCAGAATAGGTGGATCTACTGAAATACACTGCTGAGGGGAGCAGCAGGAGAGGCAGGAGAGGTCTGCTGCATCAAGTGGGTCAGCTCCCTGGCAGGGGACCAAACTGCTTCTGTGGCTGCCAGTAGCTTCCCTGTGCTGAGACTTAACTCCTTGTGCCACCAGGGAGGCTTCTTGAATTTGTACTTTTTTTTTTTAATTTTATTGACCTTATTAGTGTTTTTGATAGTATAGGATTTCCCCGTTAGGTATAGTTACCATAGCACTCCTACCAACAAAGCACACAATCCTCCACCATAATCCATTGTACTTTACCCTGCCCCCAACCCCCACCTCGTGTTATCACTAGCTGCGTTGAAATGAAGCAAAGTTGTATAATGATTAGCCTGATATGATATTTGTCCCTAAAATATTTGTCCCTAAAAAATTCTAGCAAAAATGGATCTTGAAAAAATTCCTAATAAATCTAAAATTCTTAATAAGAAAGCAAATCATCTATGAAGTTATTATAAGAAAGGCATATACTAAGGAAACATTTTGATGGCAGAGGTTAAAAGGGGGGAAGAAAGACTGATCCAGAAAATTCCAACAAATAGAACAACCTAGATGAAAGCTATGTGGGGGATAAGGAGCAGAGGGGTACAGTATGGATAGACAAATGTGACCCAAATAAGGACAAAAAAATACATGAACCTATAAAATCATGGATAATTAGTCAATTGTCAGCATGAACCACCTTACCTTATGGGGGCTGTGATTAAACAGGTGTCCTGTAAAATAGTTGAGGTCTAAAAGAGGAATATTTTCCTTGGGACAACAGTTTTGCTGCAGTATTTTCATTTTTGGCAGCATAAAAGATATTAGAGCAATGGTTGTCTCCTGCCAGCAGTATGCTATTTTGTTGGCTGTGCTTGTGGCAAAACAGTGTGATTCTGGCTGTAAACGAAAGTTGTTTGATTCCTGCATTAAAACCCTCACTGTAGGATCTATGCATGGATTCTGGGAAAGGACAGCATAGAAGACTTCTGGACTCCCAGGAGAATCTAAGGAGTATGCAGGCCTGTAGGGCTTTTGCACTTAACTAAAAAGAAGAGGGAAACATACCTCAGCCTTTTGAAAAAAAAAAAAAAGCACCTTTTGTGAAAAGCCCTCTTTTCCATTACTACCCCAATGCAGCCAAAAATCTAAGGGATTCTGTAATGGGCACAAGCCCCTGCCTGAGTTTTTACATCTTTGGGCCTCCAAATATTTTAGGGACAAGTGCTACTCTACCTTCTGGGTGACTATAAGTCCAACCATCTGTGTCCTTCCCAGCAAGCTCAGGCTGCCATTGGGATCCAGCACCTTCTCAAGGGAGTTCCCAGCCCAGCTGGTAGATGGAGCAGCAGCCCTGGGGCCAACCCCTCCTCAGCCTGTTCCTCTGGCCCTCATGGTTCCTGGCATCTTGATAAAAGGAGGAACCAATAGTTTGCTTTTTTCAGACCCATAAGTGTGCTACCAAACCCTTTTAACAATTATGTCTTCCAAGACACAACTGTTCAGGATCTCTCAGCATTTGGATGGCAGACTCTGAAGTAGCACCCATTTCATTCCCTTCAAGACTTAGGTCTCCAAGAACAGAAATAGATGATGTACTGGCTCCCCCTCTCAGCACCAGGTCACTTCCATATGCAAAGGAGTTTCTCAGAGCAATTCAGAAATAACCTATAATTCTCTCCTGGCAAATGTAAACTTGCATATTTGGCAGGTCTTATCCTCAAAGCCCCATCCCCCACCCCCACCATATGTCCTTCAAAAAGACATCAGGGCACCTTTGAGAATAAGGATGAGGAAAAATCCTGGATTTCCTAACATTGCATTTCAACCTAATCTCTAAAAATGTATAGGAGATTCCATTATTGCTTTAAAAGAACCATCTGTGCCTTCAGAATTGAAGATGCAATACACCCCTACATACCACGAAGATCACATTATCTCAGAAAGATATATTTGAACAGAGAAAACTGGAAAAATATAAATTACTTTTGATACCCAGATAAATATATGACAAGTTATTATGTTTAGTCTTCAGTGCCTGATTAATTTTCAGCCCTGGGAAAAAAATCAAGAAAATTAGAGCATGAAAGTGGGTTTCAGGAATAGAGAATTGACTCTAATTCAAGTGACCCACAAAACTTCGCAGCAATTGGGGATAGTATCCATGCTAGGTTTAAGATCATTGTAAAAGTTACCTAGTAAAAAACCCCAAAGACAAAATAATGGGAACACTGGCCATACAAAATAAGGCAAAAGGCCTTGGCTTACATTCAGCAACTTGTAAGCTTGGATGCTTTTCCTAAAGATGCTACTTGGCAGTGCAAACCTAAACCTATAACCAAAAGAGTGAGGGTGTGCTTAAGATTTTTCTATTTATGATGTACTGGGATTTGATTTCCAGGACCAAAGTCCAAACTAGAATTTTCTAGCTATGGAGAATTAGCATTTTACTTAAAAGCAAAACATGCTTTCCAGGAGGCATGGGCAGAAAAGGAGAGGGGACTTGGCTTCAGAGTGTAGCAGTTTCTCCACAGTATTTCTTTTTCAATTTCTTATAATCTAGCAAATTTCTGGTAAGTAAAAATCACCCTCAATGGTGTAGCACTCTCCCAGAGAAAATGCAATCAAATAAAAGATATCGTAAAGTTTCTAAAGATCACATTTGTTATTAGACAGCAATGAATTTCAATATTTTCATCTGTAGGTGACTTAAAACTGCTTTTACATAATTCAGATTGAAAAACTACAACTCTTGGACCAATTCAGCCCTGGTGCCTACTTTTCTAAATAGAGATTTATTGAAAAACAACAGCTATGTCCATTTAACTACTGCCTTGAGACCACATGGCATGCAAAATCAAAGACACTTGTTATCATACCCTTTTCAGGAAAGTTTACTGAGCTCTTGACATAATTTTCATTTTGAAAATCAACACTTTTATCTGTTCTCTGGTTTCCACTATCTGTATTCCAACACATTGTTGAAATATGACTGGTATACTAATATTTCAATACTCAGTCCTCATAACATTACCAATCACATAGTATTCTTTCTTATATATTATTTATTTATTTTAATTTTTCTTACAAAATATTTATAGTACTCATTTTTTGAAAGCAGGATTTGTCCTTTATATTCTAAAATCTCTTTTTACTGAGCTACACATACAGGTAATCACTACTTATTCATTTAATTGAACAAACTCATTTATTGTTAGAAGGCAATTTTTTTTTTCTCCAGAGCCTGTACATTAGTGTCAGGCTTTGAAATACATACTATTTCCAAATCATTTCACTGCAATCTGACTTGAAAATAAATTCAACACTATTTCTACTGGGCTGCTTCCTTCTCTACCAGACATCACCCCTCATAGGCTCCAGTTCTAGTCTTCTGTCCTAGTCCAGTCTACTGCTCCCCTGGCCAATTCCATTTTGAGTGTCCTTGCTAAGTAAATGTTTTTCCTATTAACCATATCCTTCTCACTACTGTTTTCTGTCTTGTTTTTCATCTTGTCCATTTATACAAAAGTCAGAATTTAGAAGGTAAAATCCTGCTCTGCAGAACTGTATTTATAGCCAGCTCATTTCCCCACCTGTCTTTCCAGTCTAAGGTGACAGGTTTTAACTAGAAGGGTGCATGAAATCGGAAACCTGGACAAACTTTACCCTTCCCTTTATATTCCTGACCTGATTGTTATCTCTCTGGAAAAAATTACACATTCCCAAGTGACTCAGCTGTTGTAGAGTTTTGGGGTGGGTAGGACAAAAGCCATAAGCACATTAGCACACACATCAAAGATTAGTCTGAAATGGTATCCAACCAATTCTTTCTGTGCCCTTTTATTTAATAGAGAAATATTTAGCTCACAATTTGGCATAAAAGTTTCTGTTTCTTCAAATGTTCAAACAGTTGTGTAAAAATGATTTCTTTAGTTATAAGTTTGGAAAGATATAAGTAAACTGAAATAGATTTTTCTACTGCAAATGCTCAGTCTTTGCTATTACAATGGACATTGTGGATCTGAGGAAGGAGCACACAGCAAGTAACTAACTTTCCCAAGCTCATCTCACCTCACTTTGACAGATCAGCTGCTAACATCCTGATGAATTACCAGTGTTGTCTGTGAAACAGATCGAATAAGTGCTACTAGAACATCCAGCTAGGCTGGGAAGAAGAAGGACATTTCTCAGGTACTAAAGATGTTTAGCACCTAGTAAGACCTGTTGAACAATAATCCTCCCGCTATTGCTGTCATTTGAAATACTGTCACACCGTCAACCTAAACTCATTATTCCCATGAAAGCTTAATTACTTACAGCACAGTATTTCCAGCCAGACTGAAGCAAGCTGCCCATGATCTTGCTGGGGAGCACTAAAGAGCAACGTTATCTGCTGATGTGGCTCAATGCTAAGTGGATAAAGCTGAAATTAAGCAAGCAAAGAAACTAGAGATAGACATGGTTTGGAGTTGTTTTAGTGTGTTTGATTTTAAATGGCTTTACTGATACTCAGGGTCAAAAGGGGAACAAATTACTGTGATACCCTTCTGCCCTTCATCTTATTATTTACCTCTTTCCAATCCCACATTTTCCTCCTTTTTTCTTTAAAAGAAAATCTTCCTGATTTGTTATGTGTTTTCTTTTTCCCCTGAGTAACATTATTAAATCAAGTGGGTATTAGTCTATCACTTGGCCAGTTTATTTCACAAGTAATTTTTTCAAAACTATTTCTCATCTCCAATGCACTGAAGGGGAAGAGCATGATTAATTTATGAGCAGATGAACACTTCTGCTTCCTCCAATGATGGAGCCACACAGAACATGTTAGAAGCAATCACGTTAGCCCAGGGGCAGTTAGGAGACACGCATGAAGATCAGACGAGATTGGCGGAGTACTGGCAAGAAACAGGAGACAGAGAAAAGCTATAGGGCACCACAGAATTTTTTAAAAAAATTTTTTAAAAAATTACACTTCCATGCCAGCTATTTTACTATTGGTGTTAAAATCGCTTCCTCTCAGAAACCTGAAATATTCTTGCCAAGAGATTGTCCACTTGCAAAACGAGGAAGACAGAAAATTGCATCCACATGCATTTTTTTTCCTATCGTTTCTCACTCCCACTTTCTATTTTTTAACCTTGGATAAAAGGAAAACATGAATGTGACTTTGCAGATAAAATCTGACAACTTGATTCCTAAGGATCCACTACTCTCACTCCTAAGAATTATTCTGGGAAAATAGCTTAACAAAAATAAGTACTTTGTACATCAAGAAAGTGTTATAAATTTTCTGCCTGCACAAACAAAGCAAAAATATATAACCTAAGTACTTAACAATGGGAAAATAAGCAATTTATCTTCAGCATAAAATCGCATAGCAATTTAAAAGTGTAGGTGTGAAATATTATACACTAGGTGAAAAGGAAAAAATCAAAATAAAGAAAGCTTAAATTCTGAAACATATGAACATGTGGAAATCCTGGAAAATACAATTAATTGACACACTCAGTGATTTTTACCCTATTAAAAACAGCACCATTTTAAGTCATCAGGGATTATTGCTATTTTTTGTGAGAATATGAAAGTATTTCAACAGCCTCACATATGCTTTGGATCCTAGGTAGGGTTGCATTTAGCAAATAAAAATACAAATCTAACAGTTAAATTGATTCCAGATTTAAAAACACTATTTGATTACAATTACTATAAAATATAATTTAGTATGCTCATTTAATTTTTAATACAGTATGTATACAGGTTTGAGACATACCCCAAAATTATTTTTTATCTGAAATTCAAATTTAATTGGATGTCCTATATTTTAACTGCCAAGCACACTCTTCTTTCTTCCAAGATAACAAATCTAAGGGATAATAGGGAAAGGAACTTTGTGTTTGGAAGGAAAAAAATCTAGATTCTGGTGTACCATCTTCTTCTCAGGCACATCCCAATAGAGGTAAAATGTGCTGTGCTCAGTAGTTACCATCAGTGTACAGCACCCCATATTGAGCTGAGTTTTACATCAAGCTTCTCCAGGGACAGTTCACCTGGGATACTTTTGACTTAGGCATTGATCCTTAGTGTCGCCGGAAATGGTCCACCCTATAACCCAAAACACAGAAACTTCATGCAGTAATAAAAACTTTGAACTGTTTTTCTCAAATGAGGAAGAACAGGCACTTAGGCTCTTGAGATTCCTCTCCATGACAAAAATTCAGATGGAGAAAGTACAATATAAAATGCTTCAACTGCACATCTAATCAAAATAAGTATTTTGTCACAATACTTATAGTGCTTATACCATAGGAGGAGGAACTGTTTGTACAAATAGGATTATAGGAATCACGTCAGAATTTAAAATAAGTATTACTATCCCGTCAAATTCCCAATGTTTTCCTTTACCAGTCATTACCAATAATCTATCTGAATGTTTCATGAGGATTATCAAAAGAAACTCCTCAGACACATGTAAGACAGCTTAGAGAGTCACCAGTATGATGCTTTGCTTCACAAATTAAAATGGAGGTGCTGAAATGTTAAATGAGATGTTCAATAGTACATCTATTTCATGACTTCCCTTTAGGAAGAATTAACATTTTTCTCACCCACATAGAAAGATGATTGAGGGCTAGCTATTGACCATTTACTCCAAGTAGGAGGGTCATAGTAAGTGCAAGGAAAAAGATTAAGGCAAACTTTGTCATTCTTGACATTTTACTTGCAGCATAACTCAAAGATGAATTCAGGGATTGTGATTAATAAATGTGTGTTGATTTCATCTAAAAATATAATAGGCCTTCCTGGTGGCACAGCAGGTTGAGTGCCACACTGTGAAGCATCCACAGTACAGCAGCAAAAGTTCCAACCCAGGCCAGGGAGAAGGCCCACATGGCGAAGCAGACCTCTCCTGTCTCTGCCTGCTGCTCCCTTCAGCAATGTATTTCAGTTCATCTGCCTGTTCTGCTCCCCGCTCTGTCTTTGGTGAATCCTCTCACCTCCCGTGATTCTGGCCTGTACCCCAGCTCTTGTATGCATAAATAAATAAATCTTTAAATATATATATAAAACATTTGATTACAAATTGCACAGATTTCTACCTCTCAAATTAAGAACTTTTTGCACTGATAGTCTTTGATTTTGCATTGAATTGATTGATGATGTACACAGAGGGGAAGGTGAGTTTTCATCAAATAACCAAAAACAAATTCTCAGAGAAATAGGAAGCTTAAAATTGTGGAGAGTGTTATTTTGTGGCTTTTTATAACAGCTTTCCTGTACATCAAATGCTAGCTCACACCAAGAACCAAAAGTAATAAAGCTTGCACAAAATTGTAATCCGTTGTCAGATAAGATAGAAAAGTGACGTTTCTGGAGCAGCTTAAAAGAGTTTTAGAAATTGCTACCAAGGAACTAGTTTCTTTCCTTGCACCAAAAAGTTACAAAACAAAATACAATTGTTTTTCCTTCATCTAAGATGAAGCAGGTTGATATGCAAGTGAGAAAGGAGCCCTAAAACACTTTCCTTTTTATTTAGCTAACTTGATCTCTTCTTTTCAAGAGAAGGGTGGCATCTTGTGGCACAAACACAACTTGCTTCAATAAGCTTACTCTCCTGTGAGCAAAATAGTTTGGAAAAGGACATCTGGTTCTAAGCAACTATGCATATTTTTACATTTCTTTTCCTCAGGGAACAGCCCCTCTCCTGCCCTTTCCAGGCTGTGGTTGCTGACAGGAGAGAGAGCAGTGGGTGGAAAGTGCTGGGTTTATTAACCATGGTCTGACAGCCAAACCACCAAAACAAGATTCTTCAGCACAGCTGTGCTCACCTCTCCCCCACCCCATTTTCGCTGGGGCAGGGGCCCCTTATTTTCAGAGTGCCTAAGATTTTTCTCTCCTTGTTTGCTTAGCCTAAGTGATTAACCCTTCCTATAATTATAGTCTCAGGCATTTTGCTTCTAAAAGCACTTAGCCTATTTCTGGGACAGTGAACAGTAGCTACGGGTTTATAGCAATTCAGTGTTAGTGCTTTAATCACAGAGCAGAGACAGAGGGAAGCCCTGTGCAATTGGGGTCACATGGGAAAGGAGCAAAAATGTTCTCAAACTGTTTATTTCCCCTACTGAAGACAAAAACTCTGACATTATAATGCCTTTTGTGAGTGGTGACTTTTGACTGTAAACTTTTGGCTTCCCAGAGGATCTGACTTGAGAGAGCAGCATTTTTTTTTGTCAGTGACATGTAAGTCTGAAGCCTGACTGTGTCGTCTGGTGGTGAAGCCATGTCACCAGGCACAGCGACCATACAGGGACCCTCAAGGTCATCCATCCTCTCAGCTCCTGTGTTGCTTGTTCTACCACAAACTATAGATGTTGAAGAAGTACCCAGAGTGTGCAGGATGTGTTAACTACATTTACTAGTGGTTTCTAATTTCTCTCTACTCCACTTTGCAAAAATATCACTGATACTTAAGTTGTGTCACAAACATTCATTTCGTGTACATTCTACATTTCGTGGACAGTTCCCCCAAGTCATGAAGTTGAGTGCCAACACAGTGTTCTTTCTGTAGATGTGTTTTTGTAATCCCCAGACTATTAAACACTTAGGTAGTTCTCCTTGTAAATAACACTATGTAAGCTTTCATTGTTTGTAAATTTCTGATTATTTTCTTAGAAAATTTCCTAAAAGTAAGATTTCTGAACAAAACAATAAGCCTAGTTTAGGAATTTTATAATATATTGCCAAATTGACCATCTAAAAGACTATACCAATTTACATTTTTTTGTGGTAACATTTTTACATGGTAATTGAGTTTTATCACTTTTTAAAATCTTGCCATTTTGATAGATGAAAATAGTGCCTCATAAATGAAAGGTGGATTTGTTCTATGGACAAAATATTTACTTATATATTTTTACTAAATATTTTCTTCATTGTTACTTCTTCAAGCCTTTTGTTTATATTTCTATTATCTTATTTTTTATATTAGTAATAATTCTATATGTAGTTTTAAAAAATCAACATTTTACCATATAAGTAGAAAATATTGTCCCCAATTTTTTAATTCTTACCTTTATTCCATTTAAGATATTTTGCCTTGAGTCTAGTTTTTTCTGTCTATATCACTGTCAGTCTTTTCAGTCTAGAACACTTCAACTTGCTTAAGATTGGTAGCCTTTTGTCCTACCAGAAATTGGTTTTCCTCCATCATCAGTCTAGCATTTGTAGGTTGTATTTCATGTCTGAAAACAGTGGACTGATCATTTAATAAATGGTGATCAGACAATTGGATCTGTAAAAGGAAATGAAACTTGGATCCTTAGCACAGACCTTACACATATACAAAGCAAATTCCATATACCTGCACAAATTCCAGATGAGCTCAATATCTAAACATAAAAACTAAAACTAAATAAAAATAAAATGAGCAATTAATCTGAAAAAAGGAATAAAAAGAAATAAAGACACTCAGTCTCAGCAAAGAATCTAGTACCCAAGTTCAGTAGCAAAGCAGAAAATGAGACTTAAATAAGAACACGTGAATGTATGCTCCACAGAATAAGACTGTAGAGCACAAGTATGAGCCAATATGTTTTTCTGCTAAAAAAAAAAAAAATTCCCACATCCTTTAAGGTTTAAAAGAAGCCCCAATGATGACTGACCTTGAGTTTCTCATCCCAGGCAAGGTGTCACTAAAGGAGACTATATTTTAAAAACATAAGGTCAAGCGGCAGTTCTAACACACCTGTGTGGTATGGCAGTCTCATATCTGGTTAGTGAAAAAAATATTTTCAACTGGTTTGGGTACAGAACTTAAGAAAAAGATGACACTAGTGGCTCTGGCCTGTGGAAAGAGAAGATTGGAGATAGTATTTCCTGAGATTAGGGAAATGACTGAAAGAACAGAATGGGAGCTGCTGGAATTGGTCACATTAAATTTAAGATATGTAGTTAATATCTATGGTTGTATGAATTGAAAATAGTAGGACCACGTAAGAGTTCATTTTAACTCACTGTCTCATGCCTTGAGATTAGATCTATACATATCCTTAAGAATTCAGTAACTGACAGACTTTAAAACGTTTTTTCTAACATAAAAAAGTGGGGTGTAACATACAGTATAGTAGCTATACTTAATAACCATATATTATATACTTGAAATTTGCCATGACAGATCTTAACATTTGCCATCACAAGAAAAAAATATCGTAGCGATGTGTTGTAACTGATGTTAACAAAACTTGCAATATATTTTGAAATATATATATATATCAAATAGCTGAGTTGTACATCTGAAATGAAATGTTATATGTCAATTATACCTCAATTAAAAAAAAAAGGTCTACATAGACCTAGTGGTTAACAACGACTTAAAAATGAACACCATATGTAAATATAATCTTTTAGTCAAATTTGTATTTCAGTTTGATGGCCTATTATACAATGCTTCCACCTGTGTAAAATAAGTCAATCACAGTTCAGTGAGACTTGGATACAGTGACACAATTTATAATGTAAAATAGAATTATCACATTTGGCAAAACTGCAAGCTGAATAAAATGAGAAATTCCATCTGTTACAATTTATCCTTCACCCTTACATAAAGGAATAGGAGTTACAGGAGCTTCTCCAAGTGTTTGCATAAGATGAAAGTTCCCATTTGGCAGGGACCAATGTTATTCATTTTTGATGTTATTACTCATTTTACCACAGTGGCTTGTGTGCAGTAGGCATCCAATTAACATTTGCAGAATTTAATCAAACTTGATTGAGCAGTAAAGAAAAATGTCACAGTCATTATTCAATACATTTGCACAAGCTTTTATTATGAAATATTAAGAAAATAACTTTTGCCAACTTCAGTTATCCATGACACAGATAGTAATAAAATCGGCAGAAAAGAATTCAACCGTAAAAACACATGTACTTTATTATTTAAGAAGAGTCAGTTGTCACCGTCAGGTTACAGACGAATTACAAATTATGGGTAAATTAAAATGTATTGGCTTACTTTTTTCACTAATTTTATTAATATTTGGTAATTTTCACTCACAGTATCAATTCCTTTTTCAGTTTGAGATGTACGTGTATGTTCATATCATCTCAGTGAGACTTTATTTTTGTTATATTTTGGTATATAGAAATAAATTTACTTTCATAATCCTGTCAAATAGACATATATTAGTATTGTTATCTCCTAAAGTGTGCAATAGGTAAATTATTGGCATTTAAAAAATAAAGAACAAAGGTTCATACACAGGAAATATTTTTAAACGTACACTTACTTCGTGCTCTGTGTTTTAACACTGCACACTGCCCTCCATCCCTTGAGCAGTTGCTCATTTTGCCACTCACTGCAACAGGTCCCTGAGGTTTAAGCTCCCTGGCTATATCCAAACCCTTTCTGTGGTCAGCATCCCCCTCCTGGTCCTCTTCTAGAGCATGGCGACCAAGACCACTGACATAGCCTTAGTCCTAGAGCTCACATGCAGAGCTAAGCTCACTGGCCAGGGACATCCCGATAGCACAGGGCAATCTCTGCGTACCCCCGCCACCAGGAGTGATTATTGCCAGCTTTGTTTCAACCAGGCCCATTTTTTCAGAGGAAGCTGCTACTTTAATATCACACACTAACACCTTCAAAACCATCCTAAAGTCAGTCCATCTATCCTTGCAAGCCCTGTCCCTTGACAATTAGCCGTTTCATTAATTGCTGCTCTTATTTTGAAGACAAAAGGACCAATATCACTAGAATTCATTTTTACTCTTTCCTTAAGGTCAGCTCCAGCACAGATTATTCCTGGGACCTTGCTCCTATTATGGTTAGTAATTTCTTATCAGATTTTAAAGCATCAACAGCTTTTGATAACTTTTTTTATAATGATAATACCCTCATAGGGTTGTGTTTATTTTTTATTTTTTTTATTTTAAAGACATTTATTTATGCACACAAGAACCGGAGTGCAGGTTAGAGGTGTAGGAGGGCGACAGGATCCACTAGAGACAGAGTGGGGAGCAGAACAGGCAGATAGACTGAAATACACTGCTGAGGGGAGAATCGGGTGAGACAGGAGAGGTCTGCTGCGCCATGTGGGTCACCTCCCTGGCCAGGAATCAAATCCACGCTGCTATGGCTGTTGATAGCTTCCTAGTGCTGAGACCTAACACCTGCGCCACCAGGGAGAACCCTTGATAACATTTTTATAAGACATTTATGATTGGAATTTTTGGCATAAGTTGTGTTTATTCCTAGCACCACAATTATCCATTTAGTCACCTTCACTCTTCTAGAGATGAATGTGCAAACTGCATTTTTGTCTCCAGCACTGTGTAGGGACATTTTTACAGGTAAGCTACTCCACAGGACCTGGTTTAATAACTTCAGAGAGTAAATTAGAAACAGCAGGTACACACTGGTTAATGATAACTAAAAATGAAGGAAAGAAAACAGGCTACCAACTATAAAGTAGATCATCTAAATAACATACTAACTGCCAGTAGCCTTTTATTCTTAGAGCAAAGGGTCTAATTGATGTGCCCAATGATTGTGAAAAAAATTCAATGCCACAAACGTGCCAGTAGATAACACATAATTACAATTAAATGCTACAGGGATTCAAAAATGAGTAAGATGTAGATTCAGCTTCCAGTGACCTACATCCAAAGGAGAAGTTTAATAAAGTACATGATGATCAGTAGAGACTAAGGCAGAGTATGAAATTTACATAGATTTGGAGATGTAAAAGAAAAACAAATAAGAAAAATGTGATTCATGGAGAAAGCCCATTGCCTTTCCAGGTAAGGGATAGATCAGGGAACTTTCACAGGTTAGCCAATATAGGAATAATCAGATTAATGAAAGATATCAATGAAAAGGAGAGTTGGAATCATATAGTGAAGGTGTATGTACTAACATTAAAACCTTTTTTTAATGACTAAGCTGACCATTTGAGAGTCATAGGAGAATTTTAAGCAGGGAAATAAATAAGAATTTTGGTAGGAAGGAAACTAGTCTAACAATACTGTGAGACTTTGTTAACGAAGTGTGTTCCCAGACCACCAGCATGATACCTCTCATACACTTGTTAGAAATAAAATTCTCAGGTCCTGCTCTACACCTGAGTTAGAATCTGCATGCTGACAGATTTCTCAAGTAATATGTTAAAGCCCGAGAACAGGTTTAGAAAGACTGGAGGAGAACAACTCTAGAAATGGAAAGCCAATTAAGCATCCATTGCAATAATACAACTAATCAATAATAAAAAGTAGAAAACCCTGCCTCCACGCCTCTCTTTTGTACTGATATCCCATAGGTGACAATGAAAAGCATCTTAAGTTGGTCAATGCTCTGTGAACATATTACTGAACTTCTGGCCCTTTTTTCTTGAAGCCCCTGATAGAATCTCTAGTTTCACTCAGTTCCATCATTTCCTTCTTCCGAAGGACTGAAGTCCCAGCTTTTCCTGAACCAAATTTGTGAAGTTTCTCCAGCATATATTTTGGCTAAATCCTCTATCTATAGCTAGAAAAAAAGTTCTAAGGAACATTTAAAAGCATTTTGATAGTCATCACCTAACTTACTACATTGAACTTGAGTCTCAGTCATCTTAGAAGTTAAATATCCCTCCTAAAGATTTTATTTTATCTATAGCACCATGATACATTATGAACTATTTTTTCATTAAATAGTGTATTTTACAGAAAAATGTACTTTGTAAGTCATCACAGCACATGGAGACTCACTGTGCCTATCTTCTATTACTGTGCCTTAAGCTTCCCTGACGTAATACCTTTCTCACTGTTCCTTATATTTCTACATGCTGTTCCTGCTGCTCATAAGCCAGCGCATTGATCCCACTCTCCACCTAAAAAAAAACACTCTTATTCATCCTCTGTTACCTCTTCCTGGTGAACTCCAAATTCCTCACTTCTCTCTACACAGTTAACTGAAACTTTCTCTCTGTTCCAGCCCTGGTCAGGGCAGAAAAGGTCTCGAGACCTTCCAGTAAGTAGTTCACTACAAAGTTACTCCATCATTTCTAGAATAAGCTTCATACTGCTGGATCTACTTTGTAACACTAAATACAAGGAGAGTTGCACATTAGTGGAAAGAAAATAGAGGACGAATGGAAAAAAGAAAAGAATTAGTCTTTAGTGTATTAGCAACTATTTCAACATTATTATCTAATCATTTTCTCATTTGAAAATGAAGATATCTGATGAGATATTTTATGATTAACCTATCACATTAATCATGGCTTGAATTTACTAATTTCTAATGTCTTGTAGCTTAATGTCTTATTAAAAAACAAAAATACTTCATTTCAAGAAGTTTTTCTCTGATACTAATTTTGCTATCTGTACTTTTACATTAATTTCATATTCTATTGTATTCAGGCAGCTGCTTAAATTGTAACGTAAATCTCATCAAAAAACACAAAGTGATCAGTTGAAATAGTTTCATTTTCAAACCAACACTTACTGGGTTGGAATATTAGGCACAAGACTTAAAATAATAATGTGTGCTTCATAATCACCCCATCGTTAGAGGAATGAAATAATAGATTTGCCAGAGTCATCTCCCAGTTATTTTAACTCCTAGTTGCTATATTAAAAATAACCTGATTTTCCAAAACAAATTCCTGAAGTACTGGTATACCACAAAAGTTACACTTCTGGTATAGCTGAGATGATCTGTATTATTGTCATGGATGAAAGTTTGAAACCAAGCCAGATACTTATATTATCTCAAATTATCTCCACAAATTACTTATTAGTTGAATGGGAAAAGCTGTTATTTATATTTATACTACCTCAATTAAGAAATCAAATCCACTGGTTCCAATAGTGAGACAATATGACATGGAATGCATTAAAAAACATTAAACATCACTTCAGTAAATTCCTGCCAAAAATACATCACCTCTATCTACCTCTGGGAATTTCAGACGAATCTACATTGAGGAACATTCTACAAAATTCTTTAATTCCAGAAATGTTGCCACATAAAGTAACAAACACACTTGAAAGCTCAGGACATTTTCTGGATTATCAGGAACTACAGAGACATGACAAGCTGGACTTTGTCTCCAGAGTGGTAGAGGATGGGTATTATGGAGACAATTAATTAAACTTGAATATGAATAGAAAAGAATTAATTTATATATGCCAGTGATAATGCTGCAGACGACTGCTGAAAGACAGTGTTAGCTGCTGCATTGATCCCAGCAACCCCCATGGGGAATTCAGGGAGAAGTTCAGAAGGGGTCCCTCAAAGGTACGCCTTGCATCCCCTATCAAATGCACTGTCTATCTAGTATACAGAGCTCATTTGCCAGTTGCCTGCAACTTCAATACCATACCAAATAAAGTATAATGTAAGTAAAAAGAAATGGCACCTCTCCATTTCTACCCTTCACTTTCCAGAACAAGAAAGAGCTTCCACTGTCTTTCCACCTTTAAAGCATCTCTAGAATAAATTTAGCATTCAAACATACAAGTTTTCTCTTAATATTTGAGAAGAATTTTTAGAATTGACTTCTTCTCTCCCTTTAAAATCTAGTTTTCAAGACAATCTTAAGATTGAAGATTGTTTCCAGAGTGAAAACTTGACTTTAGATAATATCTGTTCTCTCCAGTAAGGAAGAAGACCCACGGAGTCTGTGAACAGGAAAAGATTTCAGAGAATAAAAATAAATCAAACAATAAACACATTAGACATTATTCCCTCTGAATTTGGCTCCAGCTATGAACATAGAAGTCTCTAACCAGTCAGTGTAACTTTTCAGTTGTTTCCCAAAAGCCACATCATTATTTTCCATCATCATTTACATTACCTTCACCATCCAGTGGGTCCTTTCCACCATTCATCCTCATTCTCCTCCCTCTCCAGCATTCTAGGTAACCTCTATTTCATCTCCTTCATCTTTCTTTTCTCTCTTTCTGTCCTCCGTTATTTTCTCTTCTTCTTCTGTCTTCCTTCTTTCCCTTAATTTCCAATTCTCCCTCCTTTAATCCCAGCAGTCTTTTATCATATATATCAGAAATTCTACCATCAAAACAATAATAATTGTTGGCATTTATTGGACTGCTTACTATATGGCACGCACTCTTCCAAGCTCTTCCTAAATACTGATCCTTCCACCAGTTGAGGTGCATACTATTCTTAGGCTCATCTGACAAGGAGAAAGATAAAGCATAGAGAAGTTAGATAACTCACCCAAGGTCACATAGCTAATAAGGAATAAATGATAAATTCAATCTCTGGGCAATCTGGCACCAAAATCCATGCTTCTATAAGCTATACTGCCAGCCCTATTTACAGAAACACTCTAAAATGTCCCAAACTCTAATAAGAATGTTTATTGCAGCATTATTTTAAAACAGAAAAAAAAATGCTGGTCTTAATTCAAATGTCTACTAACAGTTGTCCACATGCCCACATGTTCAATATTTATAAAGAATGACCTAGATTGTGCATATATTCACATAAAAAGAATTAAGTAAAAAAATGTAAGGAAGAAAATATTTTTATATGATTTATTTTATGTAATCTCCTTTTTTAAAAGAAATAAGCATGTGCGAAATTGTGTGTATATCTGCAAAGATATTTTTTGGGAAATGATACATAGGAACATGTTCATAGTAGTTTAAGTTGGAAGGAGGATCTGAGGTATAAAAAAAGAAAATTTTTCATGTTCATTTCAGCCCTTTGGGGTTACTTAAATCATTTAGCCTACATGTGCATTGCTTTCTTTTTAAAACTATAAGGTTTACTAGAATGGTGATATCATAGGTAATTTTTATTTGTTCTTTGTAATTTTTGTAATAAAAAAACCTAATAAACATTATTTGAACAAATACATATACTGCTACATTAAATCCATTGATGGCTAGGAATCAGCAATGCTTTCTTAATTCAAAATTTCACTTTATGTCTGACATTGTTAATGAGGCATATGTTGGTACAAAATAAAATTTCATGAAGAAGAAAAGTATCTTCTTTCTTCACAAAAGTCTTGTTGCCATCTCCTAATGAAGGAATAGGATATAGATGGCATATCTCAAATCTGACGGTGTGTGGTCTTTCAAAAGTATTCACATTAGAACTGAAAAACACCCTTTCCTAGAAATAACATGATGGGAGGGGAGAAGTGGATTGAGAATTGTTTGCAATTCATTTAATGGAATTGAACACTTTGCTTACCAAAGACTCGCCAGCAAAATGAAAAGTATGAATGTTACCAAATGGTCTGGCTCGTACCCAAGGTCCAGATAGTTTGCATTGTTAATGGAGCAGTGGGCAATGATTCCCAAGTAACAGGGTTATGATTACCTGCAACCATAAGACCATTAAATTTGAATTCAGGTGCAGGAGCAACAAAAGATATCTAAATCTGTTTATTGTTCATTAGCTAGAACGAACCCCAAATAAATGCACTGTTGTCTTACTGCCATTACATATTTTCTATGGCACCAATAAAATACTGTTTTCATCAAAGAAATTTAGAAAGCATTCCTCTGTGGTTAACTACATTTTTTCACAAAGGGAATTTTATAATCTTAGGCAAATGTTAACATAATTCTTTTTCCAATGATGTTTTAAGGGAGACTAACTTGAAGCATTTCAAAATTTCCTTTACTAACTTCTACCATAGAAGGTATATCAAAAGTCTCTATTTTCAATAACAACAAAAAGATAAAATAGATGTAATGTATATAATAAGGAAGAGATTATTCCTAAAAGGACCAAAAGATTAAATTGAAAATATAAAAAAATCAATCTCCCCTAGTTTAATCTATTAATCTGAGCTAAGGTACAGCAAAAACAATAATAACATAAATGCCAACCACATAGTTGGAAGTCAATTAGGAAAACCATTCAAATTTTAATAAACATACACATTCCACTCCCAGGAATTTAGCTTCCAGAATTATCTGCTAGTCCTACAATCCATTTTCAAGGTTATTTATTGTAGCATTGTTTTTAAAAGCCAAAGATTATAGACAACCAAAGCGATCATTGAGACTAAATAAATTATTGTGTACTTATCCAATTAAATATTATCAGTTGATTAGAAACAAAATATTACAAAGCCTTCAAACTACTACATGTTTTATTATTATTCACAATTTTTATTCTAAGCTGAGAGTTCTCTTTCAGATTTCTAAAATTTTAATATTTGTCACCAACGTGCATACAAAAAAAGAAAAAGATAAGTGAAAACAATTAGTTAAGGGATTCCTAAAATTCCTTCACATTCAGAATTTGACTTCTATGAATTACTTTTATACTCAGGGTTATAGAAGTTCATATTTTGCCATGGAATATCATCCTCTGTTGTCCACTATTATCTCCAAGATCACTTCAAAAACATTGACACAGATTGCGTTACTTTTGTTTCTGCAACCTTCTGTATTTTTACTGGCAGAAGGAACAGAAAAGCTTTTAGACATAAAATGGGATGTATCCTTCTTCTGAAATGATCTTTCAATAGTTATTGCCTGAAACATCAAAATACTGCAGTTGCCAGGTCCACACATGTATGGACAGTGATGACCGCACAACTGCTGTTATACAATGGTCGAAACACATCATTGATTGTAAACTCCAATTTAAGGTGCTAAAATACTAGAAAATGTGTCTTGTTATTGTATTGTTGAAATACATTAAATGAGTAGAACAAGGTATGGTACAATGGATAAACCAAGTCACCGTTATGTAAAAATAGCAATAAAATACATAATATGTTATAGATGCATAAAAGCTATTTAGAATACACACAAACATACAATAATTGTTGTCTGGGGAACGGAAAGTGGGTGACTGGGAATGGGATAAGAAGAGTAACTTCATTGTACCATCTTATATCTCTCGAATTTTAAACAGTGGGAATGAACATCCACCAAAAAAATACTTCAAAAAATTTATAGATTCACTTTTACTGTTTTTAAAACAAAATTTAAAGTGAGGTATCATTTAATTCTTATCACAACTAAAGCAACAGTTTTCAATGCTAGAGAAGATGTGTTTGCATAAAAAGTAGCTAAATTTCATTGCTTTATGCATGGAGTTACTTCAAGAGCAAAGAGACCCCAAAGGATGCATTACCACAAGTAAAATCTAAATGAAAGTATAAATTGGTTGATAAATCACTCCTGGGCTGCCATTTATGTCCTTACTCATTGAGTCCAAAAAGACACTAAAATGCTTTGAATCACAGGAAATTGAAAAATGTCATTCCTAATCCATTCTTTTGAACTGTGTACAAACACAGAAGGGATAGGAATCATGCATGCAATAAACTACTAAGTGGCCATTATTGTGGGACTACAAAGATAAAAGTCCTGACTTTAAGGATCTCTAGTTCTGGTAATTATAAAGGGAACATAAACCTGTGATATAATGCAATGTGGAATGTACACGATGCAGTGGAAATACAGAAAGGTGTCTAGAGTATTTTAGGAGTATATAAGGAGAACAACACTAAAAACTGACACTCAGACCAATTCCAAAGACTCTACACTGAAACAAACAAACTCATTGGAAGAAGTTTACAAAATCTGGTCAGAAGATCAATCCATCTCTGCTTTTGAGTCCATCACCAGTTGACAATTGATGAATTTAATAGTTTAATAAATTATCTCAAATCCTCAAGCTATCCTTTCATACTAGTTCTTTTTTGTCAGCATACAAATGTGTATGTTCAAAATGCACTCAAAGTTTCTTTTTTTCCAATGGCATTTGCCTATGATGAAAAAGAAATTATGATGCTCATCTGTTTCTGGAATCCTCTTGAGACAGAAATCAAAGCTTAGATAGTGCCAAGAGATAAGATTCTTATAAATTATTACCCACTTTCAAATATAATTTGAAAAATTAGAAAAAAATTTAGAAAAAGTGTGTCCTCACAACAGGAAGAAATTGAAAACAAATCAGTCATAGCAAGTATTTGTAGTCTAGCTTCCTATCAGCTGGATGGCCATGAATCTCAAGCCTGAACCAAGACTAAGGAGCTCTCAAAATGATAACACTCCAAACCACCTAGCAGATACAAATGAAAGTCCTCCCTGGGAGAAGACACCATCATATAGACATCAAAATATTTCCCCAAATATATTTTAAATACAATGCTCAACACAGACTTAAATAATCAAGCACACAGGGTAACAAATGCTTTAAGCAAAAAATAATCTAAGCAATAAGTGACAGAAATGTTGTATTGACACTATTTGATACAGGTTACCAAAAACCTTATTATGTTTAAATAAAGATTAAGAAATTTTAGGCAGGAAGATGGAAACTGAAAAATAACAAAGAGAACTAAAAGAAATATAAACAACTAAAAGTCTAGAACCAAAAACTCTAATTCCTAAAATGAAGAACTCAACAGATGGTTTGAATAATATATTAGACACCAAGAAAATTAGTCAGCTGAAAAATACATCAAAAAAACTAGAATGTAACACAGAAAGTTTAGGAAAGAAAGATATTTAGAGAATATGTTGAGAATATGTTAATAAATGCTTTGTTGACATCCCTGAAGAAGAGGAGAGAATGTGTCAGAAGAAATACCTAAAAAGGAAAGAATGAAGATTACTTGAAGACTAATGAGACATTAAACCACAGATTCAAGAAAAATTAATCCTAAGCAGGAAACAGGAAGAAATATGCAACTAGACACATCATATCAAAAGGACAGAAAGCAAAGGCAAGAAAGAAATCTGTAAAAGCAGCCAGGGGGGAAAGAGCTTGAAAGAATAAAAAGCTAGCATCATGGCTGACCTCCAAATAGTAAGGAAGGAAGTCAGGAAACATCGAACATCTTGAGAGTGTGTGTGCTGGAGGGAGGGGAAGAAGCAACTAGTATTTCATTCCAAATCCAGGAAAGAAGACCTTTGAAAAACAAAGACAAAAAAACAAACATTTTCATTAGAAAATAAAACTAGGTTACCAGTAGTAAGCCCAAGCTAAAGGAAATCTGAAAGATCTGTTATGTAAAAGAAAAGTCATCAGCAATGGAGGCAATGGAATTAAGAATGAATAAGATAAAAAGAATATAGACAAATATGAAAGAATATTACATAAAATAAAAGTAACATCTTAAGAAATTTAAAATGTTTACAACACAATTACCTAGAAACAACAGCATATTACCCCTATTAATAAATGGAGTTAAAGGGCCTCTCTGGTGACTTAGGGATTGAGTCTCAGTGCTCTCACTACTGCGGCCTTAGTTCAATCCCCCCACCAGGGAAGTGACACACATGGTGTAGCAGACATTTCCTGTCTTGCCCACTGCTCCCCTCAGCAGTGTATTTCAGTCAATCGGCCTGTTCTGTTCCCCACTCTGTCTGGTGAATCCTCTCACCTCTCACGACTCTGGCCTGTACCTCAGCTCTTGTATGCATGAGTAAATAAATCTTTAAAAAAAAAAAGCTAACAAGCACACATTATCAATGAATATCTTTTGTAATTATAAATGTATCTTTTAATTTTGAAGGTAATTATCCCCAAAAGTTTAAAATAATTACGTAGTTTCCAAATTGACACAGCTTTTGAAGATGAAGAATTAAATTCAAAGGAAGACAATAAAGGAAAGAAGAGACACAAAAATGAATGGGACAAATAAAAGGCACAAAATAAGGTGGTAGGTTAAAATCCAAACACCTAATCATGTCCATAAGTAGACAGAATCTCAGAATTGAACATCTTTTCCACCCAGTATTAGAAGTATTCTAACTATCACCAGCCTCCCCTGAACACAGGTAAGAGGCAAGTTGCTCTGAAAATCTTGCAGAAGGAAGAAACAAAACAAAATGTAGTCTTCCTTGGAGCAACTGGCTCCAATGAGAAGAGAGGCTAGGAAAATATTTGGGGTTCACATAACTATTTCCTGTTCCCAACTTTACTCGACAAGTAATGCACTTTTATCCTCAAAAGAATGGGAGATTGGGCAGAGAAGCCAAGAGTCTTACAATGATTGATAAGGCTGGAGAGAATTCAGGCCACTCTCATAGTAATATTTATTGTTCTCGTCTAGGCAACTGTGAATTATTTGTTTGAGGGGTACCAGAAGGAAAGGTTAGGAAGTGAAAGTGATTGGACATATAAATTAGATTTTACAGCAGCTATTAAAACCTATACCAGAGTTTAGGAGGAGTTAAGAGGATGTTTCAGATATTTCTAGTAGTTATTAGGACAAAAATAAAGAGCAGTAGGAATAGATACAAATGATTGGTAGAAAAAGGGAATAAGAATTGGTTAATACAAAATTTCAGATGAAATATAATTCTTTCAAGGCTGTATGTCTTTCTTTACCTATGTCCCCTTGAAAAATATCAGATACACAAAAGCACTTTTTAAAAGGGTGCATTTTTCAGCTAAAATTGAAGAGCAGTTTCAATTAAAGGACTCAAATAAAGTTAGAAGGGATATTACCCAAATCCTTCCATCTTTAAATATACCCCTCAGCTAACCACCTCTGAAAGATAAAAATACATCCTATATTTAAAGACCTCCAGAGAAAGATTTTACATGTCATCTCAGTAACTAATTTCAGCACTTAGCATAAATTCTTTTTATCAATGAAATTAACTATCAGTTAGAACTTGAACAGGTGTTTCTTCAAAAAAAATAAGGAAAAGAAACTAAATTAATTTACAACTTAAATCTACTTTTTCCCCTCCTGGAAGATAATATTATACAAGCTCGCTGGTGGATGATGCTCCATTGAACTCATAGCCAACTTCCCCACAAGAAGACTTATAATAGCAGGGAGTTGCATGAAAACAAAGAACAAGAAAGGCATTGCTCTTCATCATCGTTGCTTGACAGATCTGGTGTAGGTGCAGGATTTATAATGCTGAAGTGAATTGCTTGACTTTGTAGAAATCAATGAAAGTAAAGTTCAATTTAAACTTTTTATTAAAATAACATAAATTTTAAGATGTGACTTTCCTGTCATAGTAAATCATCAAGACTGGTGAGGATTACTAGAGGTTGAACCAAAGAATCATCATTCAACTGCATGAATTACATCCTTGAAAGTAGAGTATTGACCCTTCTAGGCCCATCAAGAAAAAAAAGTTGAGCCAAGTCTATATACTAGGGGCACAGTGAACCACAAAATAATATTCTATTCATATCAGCAGTATCCAAAGACAGTGATTGGCATAGCCAAATCAATTGTACAATAATATGCACAATATCAAAGTTATTGCTATTTGGGGAGAAACCATGGTCAATAAATACTCTCCTTTTCAAACATAGTGATCCAACTTGAAAATGGACATTATAAAAAATGTACACTGCGGGGTAGAGGGGCTCCATGGTGGCCCAAGAGGTTAAGTTTCAGCACTATCAAGCTATCCGCAGCCACTGCAGCATGAGTTTGATCCCCTTCCAGGAAGCTAATCCACATGGTGCAGCAGACCTCTCCTGTCTTGCCCACTGCTCCCCTCAGCAGTGTATTTCCGTGGAGCTATCTGTTCTGTTCCCCCACTCTGTCTCTGGTGAATTCTCTCACCCCCCACACCTTTGGCCTGAACCCCAGCTCTTGTATGCATAAATAAATTAAACTGATAGACAGACAGACAGACAGACAGACAGACAGACAGACAGACAGACAGACAGACAGACAGACAGA